>JBBIGA010000027.1:12705442-12716638 GCA_037576975.1 Alestes dentex | reverse complement strand
CTCTCTCTCTCTCTCTCTCTCTCTCTCTCTCTCTCTCTCTCTCTAGCTTTTCTCTCTCGCTCTCTGTCTCTCTCTCTCTCTCTTTCTCTGTCTCTCTCTCTCTGTCTCTCTCTCTCTCTCTCTCTCTGTCTCTCTCTCTCTCTCTGTCTCTCTGTCTCTCTGTCTCTGTCTCTCTCTCCACCACACACACTTTGATAATTTGAACTGGACAGCTGAGACAGTATTCTGGCAGCTCTTTTCAAACTCCATTCTCTCCATCATTCTCTCCCTCCTTCTCTCCTTTTCTCCAGGGGGCCATCTTCCTGTTTTTTGCCGGTAGAGTGGAGGAGATAAAAGGCAACGTTGATGAGGTGAGTGAACAGATAATGGTGTGTGTAGGGAACAGGAGACTGCATTTGAAATACAGTGCATTGCAAAGCGTGCGAATATTATCACTGTAATTTTACATTTCATGTTGGTTACAGCTTTTTACATATCTTGCAAAGAAAATGGCCCTTTTAGTTTAGTTTAGAAAATGGCATGTGCACCCACAGCCTTGCTATTTAAAATATATCATGTAATCTAGAATTCTCTTTTGATGCTTTTGGGAAACTCAGCCCTGCTCATCTGCAGAATATAAGTGTTAGCAGTTGCTCCCTTAGGCAAAATGTTGCAAATCAACCAAGACATAGATGCCTTTTTGCAATTGCACTGGACCTGTGAGAGTAATGTAGCTATCAAGTAGTGAAACTGAATGTCTAAACCACCACATGTTTGCCTCAGACAGACTTGTTTCTCCAAAATGGATAAATGTACAGATTTCAGGCTGTTTTTGCCGTGTCTGGCTATGTGACGAACTATGGTCCAATTTTGTAGACATTCTACATTAGATTAATGTTTTAATTGTAAATTCCACAGCTAACAATGCCGTTCTGTCCTCGAGAGAAGACTCCGGTCAGTCATTACTGTGTTTGCATGTTTCTAGGCGGTGGCACTGTTTGAGGATGGCTGCAAAGCGCAGCAGGCCTGGAAGCAGTTCCATCATATGTGCTACTGGGAGCTGATGTGGTGCTTCACCTACAAGAGACACTGGAAGATGGCCTACTTCTATGCCGACCTGCTCAGTAAGGAGAGCCGCTGGTCCAAGGTCAGCCAGCACCTTAGTGCTAAAGTGATCATTTACTGTTGATGGACTGAAGAGTCTTAAGAGATGTTGGCTGCTGAGTAGAGACCAGGACCTCATATATCTCCTGTATATTTTGTGTGTGCAGCATGAACATTTGCATTGTTAGTATTTCTTTTTAGAGCAAACTCAATATTAAAGCAATAAAAAAATGACACAAACATCTGTACAGCTGATTCAATCTTGGTTGCATAGGTGCATTGTGGGCTAAGGGGATAATTGGGTACATTTGATTTCTTTCTTGCCAGACTATCACTTTAGGCTTAGTACAGTTGAGTGCACCAGGCTATGATGCTCTTGTTACATGAAACAAAGCCGCTGTCTGCTTAAGAACATGAATGTTTTTGCATGGATACGTGTTGAGCTTGAGTCTTTCACATGATGACATAAGGAAATTACATTGCTCACTCTCTTCTCTCTCTTTATTTCTGTGTGTCTTTCTCCCAGGCTATGTATGTGTACATGAAGGCTGCTTATCTCAGTATGCTTCCGGAAGGGGAGGCCAGGCCGTTTGGAGAGGACGAGGTGGAGCTCTTCAGGTAAACACACCAACACACCTAACGCTGTGTCAGCCATCAGAAAGGCTTTGTTGCCATGTCAGTACCTTTCCTCTTCTTTGTTTTGCTTATATTGTGCATACAGAGTGCGTGTATATACAAAGTATGTACAATTTTGTGTGATGGCTCCCTCTATCTCTCTCTGTCTCTCTCAGACAGGTGCCAACCCTCAAACAGAAGATAGCAGGGAAGTCTCCGCCTACAGAGAAGTTTGCCATTCGCAAAGCACGACGGTACAGAGCCAGCAACCCTGTGCGACTTCCTGTACCTGTGCTTGTAAGCAGGCAACACGCATTCATGCTTTAACATGCTGAGAGCTTATGTATGCAGTGCAATTATTATTTTTTAATTAACTTGCAAAATATAGTAATTGGCTATTGGCAAAATTCTCAGAGCCCCACAAACCCTGAGTCACTGTTGGATTGTCAGTCAAACTTTCAAGCCATGGTAGGACCTTGGTAGCACAAAGGTAAAAGTTCTGGTAGCACAAAGGTAAAAGCACAGCGGAAAATTTAGAAGCAGGAGTTCATTTGAATGCTGAAAATATGAAAGTATGTCAATTTAAAGGAGAAAAATCTGGAGACTTAACTTATGCAAATTCAGGAGCACTTTCAAATGATAGAGTGTGTCCTCAGTCACACATTTTCACAGTCTGCACTTGTTTGCACTGTTAAGTAGCCCCTACAATTTTGTTGTATGAGGAGCATCCTGCTTCAGTACAATGACAATAAAGTGATATCTATCTATTTTAGCCTAATAGTTGTGACTAATTTACTCATTGGCATTCTCACTGTAGGTTTGTTCTGAGGACTTCTGAGTTTTTGTTTGGCTTGAAGGTACTGATTGGAGAAACGTGTTTGCCGGTGAGGCGGTTAAAGCTGTGCATTGAAGTCACCAGTACACCCTTTAGTCTCCCAGGTCCTTATTTGTCATAGTCCATTATTCATTGTCAGTGATCAAAACTAGGCAGCTGAGTGCAAATCAAAGTAAAAGTGTGCAAGAAGTGATGAGGGGTTTATGCTAAGCATAAACCCTTGCTATAATGTCTGGACTTTTTTCTGAAGTCATATCTTAACATGTTGATTTGTATGGGCATTGAAAAGTAAAAAGTTTTGTTAAGCTGAACATTTTTATCCATTTGACTCTCTTCTGCAAACAGATATCTGTAGAATCAAGACATTTTTTACACATAAAATATCGCATCAAACTGTATCTTGACCCAAGATTGTTCAATATTTTCAGTTTATTTTGGGGAGCAAGAAGACATTTTTGAATAATAAATAACAGTCATTTTCTTGATTTATTATTTGCCCTGAGATTTGATCAGCACATTTGAAATACTTAATTTACAGTGGTATATCTAATGGAATCACCCATTTAAAATATCTGTAATTTTGGAGAAGTAATGCATTAGAATAATGATCATATCTGCAACAAAACTGATTTCATGTCTCAATGCCAGGAAAGTGAAAAGTGAAATGTGCTCATTCACACAGGCACAAACATTGTATTTGTTCTGATACTTTTTTTAGAACCCTCTTGCAAAGTAAACATTAAAATGATATTTACAGTGAGTAAATAAGATGTTTGTGCTGCACATTTCAGGAGATGATGTATATGTGGAACGGGTTCTCCATGATCAGCAAGCAGCCGGAATTGACGGAAGGCATGCTGGAAACACTGCTGGAGGCAGAGCTCACCCTGCAGGCTGCTCCAGGTATTGACCCTACAATCCCCTTTTTTAGGAGGGTCCAAGGTGTTAATGTAGAATGCAAAGGGTCCATTTGTGAACACACCACAGCTCACAGTGTGAATGGCACAAAACCATTCTCTGCGTTTAACCCATTCACCAAGTGAATCAGCAGCCGGGGACGGTGTGTACCTTGCTCAAGTGTACCTCTGTGGTGCAACTGACAGTCCTGGGATACAAACCCATGACCTTCAGATCTCAGGGGCAACTCCCAAACCACTAGGCCACCAGCTGTTGGCAGAGCAATCTGAATAACAAGATGTTTTTGTCAAGATAGAGTAATTTCAAAGAAAACGTTCTATATTCCCCAAATGTATTTTTGGTATTGCTCAGGGTTGCTTTCAGTGGAGCTACAAGCCTAACATACCGAACAAGTAGCCCCACAAATGATCATAAATAAAATTTTATCAAAATAAAACAAATCCAGATATCAGTAAGCATAACAAAAAAAAGGTTCACTTTAATTGATGCCCACTAGTAGCCATTCATTGTTAGCCACTGGTAACACTGTATTTCAGTAGTTCACTGTAAATGCCTTATATTGATTTTTAATATTCCCTTAAAATGCCTATTAATATTACCATAACTCAAATTATTTCCATTCCTCTGCACATCAGCTAAAACACTAGCACTTACACAAAAACTGTTGAGAGCCATCTGAGTTTGTTGGTTTTTGCAAATATTCTATATGAATAAAGCCTTTGCTAGACTTTAATTTAATGCTGCCATTGTTAGGATAAATGAATCTATCCTATGTGTCTAGTTTTGCTATCTATCTTGACAAATGGAATAATTAAATTTATAAGGACTTGCCATACAGGAGACATGTAAAATGAATGTGGTGTTTGTGTCTTGAAGAGAATGAGTACACGCTGGATGACAGTTGCGTGATTCTGCTGCTGAAGGGGCTGTGCCTGAAGAACCAGGGCCGCCTGCAGTCTGCGGAGGAATGTTTCAACAAAGTTTACAGCAGGCAAGTGCGACCTTACCTCTTTAACCATTATACACAAGGCCATTCACTTTACAGCACCACTGTTCTATAAAAGTGAACCATGTGACGGGTTTTTGTAGCTCAATCATCACTCGTAAATGCTGAAGGTTAGTCAAATGGATTGATGTCGCTCACAATGAATTTCCAGTGAACGTAAAACATCTTGGACTAAAGTCCAAATCATTGACTAAAATATGTTTTCATTACAGTTACACAAAATGTCATATCTCTGTTTCTATTGTTCATTTTTGCAGGATTTGTAAATGCTGTACATGTTTGAAAAAGCACGCATTCTCAAGCAGATCAATGTGTTTGTGTTTTCATGGTGCAGTGAGAAGAAGCTGAAGTTTGACCACTACCTGATTCCTAACTCTCTGCTGGAGCTGGGCCTGCTGTATATTGACACAGGGAGGAGGGAGCAGGCCATCAAACTACTGCAAAAAGGAAAGTGAGTAGAACCCAACACAGCCGAAACCTGCAGTTAAGACTTCGTGCTCCTTTGTGCTATGTAGCATAGTGTATTTCATGTTGTTGGGGTTTTTTTTGCAGTTTTTATTGGATTTGTGAACTTTATATTTAAAATTGTTCCTGTCTCTGTGTGTCTGAGCAGTCGTAACATAGGCAATTCCCTCCGGGAATTCTGATCCTGATTTCCGTCGATGAGCTTCAGACACCCATTGCACTCCTTGTAAAAAAAAAAAAAGCATCAGTCTGAAGTTAGTGATTGAACTGTTCAGTGTTTAAATGCTAGGATTGATTTTAATTTAGAACCTTTTACAAAGTGTGCACTTATTTTGGGGCAAAAGAAAACTCTACGACATCCAAAAACATGGTGTACTGCTTTTTGTGTCTATATTCCACGACTTGAGTTAAATAGTTCAGTTTGGCCGTTTTTTTTTAATTAATTCACTGTAATGGAACTGAATCAAATCTCAAGAGATTTCATGAATGTAATGATGTACTAATCAATCACAGTCCATCTGAAATTTAGATGAGCTATAGTGATTCACTGAGGCTGCATGTTCCCAATAGCTAGCCATAAATAATTTTTTGATCATGGCCGTTCTCCTTTTCTTCTCAGGAATAACTACAAGGAATACTCAATGGAATCACGCACGCAGTTCAGAATCCACGCGGCCCTGTCCAAACTGAAGGCTGACACGAGTGACCAGGACGAAATAACGGTCCTGTAACGGCCCAGCCGAGGCGTCGCTTTCAGGACTGACCCGTTCAGTGAACCGGCAAACCGAAGTGACTCATCCTCCACCCTGTTCTCATTCCTTGGTACCGCTGTGCAGGGTTCGTTATAGGGTCCAGGCCCATCCCAGCCTGCCTTTGGGGATGTCACAGCGGAAACTTGACACACTGTATTTGTACCCTACTTACACACGATAAGTATATTTAGAAGTAATTGCCAAAGTTTAGAGACAAATAATAAAAGATGTACCTGTGAGGCAGACCTTAGTTTCATAAAAAGAGTATTAAATTATAGAACATCTGCCTGAAACTGAAGTCAGTATGTTTAAGAAGTTGTTCTTTTACAGGCCTATAAAATTAGTTTGTGTTTGTTTCTAAAGGTTTAAGCCAAGGAATTCTTTTTTTTTTTTTTTTTTTTGGGTGGTAGTTAACACAAAAAGGGTGACTCGTTTTTTGAGGTGACGAAAACCAAATAGAACAGAAGTTTGCCTTATACCTTATAAACATCTTCAATAAGACATTTTTAAACATAAACATGAGACTGGCAAGCCAAACAGAGCACAGGGCAGACTCTGAATGGGAGGTCTGTTCTCCCCAGCCTTCGAATGGCCTGGGTTTGCTCTGTTCTTGAATAATGACTACATTTCCTATTTGTGTACATATCAAGTTGAGAAGTTACTAGTTATTATAAATTATATATGACAACACAGGTTAGTTTACATATAATCTAGAGTGAATAAGATACTGCTGTTTTAAATGAAGTTCTCAGTGAAAACATATTGAAGGTGCCACGTTGATGAAGGTTTGATGAGTAATATGTAAAGGTTGTGTCTTCACTGTATTTGAGGAAATGAAGTTCTGGAAAACTGACAGTTTGTGGATCCAATTTTACAAAACACCTTAGTATTGACTGTTTTAAGTGATGACATTTTCTGTCATTGTTCACAACAGTGTGAACATAGATAATGTGGCTTACTTAAGATTCTAATTATTTTGTTATTGTAGTTTACATGCAAAGACCAATGTCAGTGGGAAAGAGGTAACAAAAGTCATTTTAGGCAGCTGATGTTAGTTAGTTCATTAGTTAACGATGGTAATGTATGGGAGACCTGATAGACTAAAAATTACATTTCCAATAACAACTGAAGGGTAACTGTAACCATGTTATGGTACACATGCCATAATATCCCTGTGAATTCCAAACCTTAGGCCAATACTCAACCTGCTTTGGTAGGTAAAGCACTTTCTGACTGTATGACTAAAGGTGTTGTGCCTTAAAATGTTGCCATATTCAAACTCGAACATAACTGGAATTTGCATTTTCTCATTTTGTAAAACTAAGAACAATTTGTTTTAATATGGCATTGATAAAATAAATCCAAACACAACTTGGGTTAATCAGTAAATGACTTGGATACTGATGCTTTTGGAACTGAACTACACAGGGGTTTTTTTCCCCCTCTCTGAATCCATACTGCTGTGTATAATGGATTTTCCAAAGATTGCCACAAACTTTTTTTCAATTTTTGTTATGAAAGTAGTTTGATACCATTCAGACACATGTCAGATAATTCACAAGAGGATCAGTTAAGAATACATGGTATGACAAATTGCTACATCAAACAGCTTTTTGATTTTGACAGTTTAATTTAATGAAATGGAAAAGAAGTGGTAGGTCTTCCAAAAACTTTGGGATTCACACACACATTAATGTTATGTACAAAAGTCACTGTAGTCCCTCAGCCGGCGCCTCTAAGCGGACTTGGCCTCTGCGGCCTCTGCAGCCGCTGAAGGAGAAGGAGCAGCCAGCCCCAGTTCTTCTTCTTTCTTTCTCCGCTTCAGAAGCTTCCTCTTTTTCTTCTCCTCCTTCTCAATCTCAGCAACCATCTCCAAGAACTTGGGGCTGCGGGGGTCAATCGCGGTGCCGAAACGCTCCCGAGCCTCAGCCAGCAGCCGCTCCTTCTTCACCTTCTCCTCCCTCTTCTTCTTTTTCGCCTCCTGCTTCTCCTTCCTCCAGTCTGCGATCATCTTGGGCATTTTGGCCATGTTGGCGGCTATCAGCTGCTCTCTGTGGAGAGAGGAACAAAATCAAATGTCAAATAAAAAGAAAAAAACTACAAACCACACTTCAAGCAAAACAGGATGTTAGTTATCCACCAATAAGAAATACAAACAATTACCAACACCACTAAGGTACAAATATAAAATGTAGCCATGCTGGGGTTGTGATATCACAAAAACAGTACCATGATTCTTCAGTGCTAGCACAAATTATCCAAATACTTCTACGTCACATTCATATTACTACAAATAATTCTTTGTTTAGTGATCAAAAGCTGCTTTTTTGCAAGCTATAGTTGGAATCAGAATCAGCAAAGGTCATTGATCCCAGAGGAAATTATGACTGCAAAGACACACATAGACGATATAAAATATAAATTCTACATAAACCTAATAAAATCTGCTTACTATGAAATACACTATGCTATTAAACACAAATGCTGGGTATAAATACTATCTATAAGTAACGGTTAAAACCACCACATTCACATTAAAAGGTAAGAATGGTCAAAAAAAAAAAAGAACCAGTGGTGCCATTTATAAAAAGTACGGTTATTTTAATTCAGAATTTCACAGACTGCATTGCACTAAATAAAGTTAGGGTTTGTCCATTTTTCTATGTATTCTTTTATTTCTTCCATCATTTTATTGGTTTTTATTTTTATGTTTTTATTCCATTCCTGTGAAGCACACTGAATGACATTTTGTGTATATATGTGCTACACTATATGGACAAAAGTATTGGGACACACCTCTTAATGATTGAATTCTGGTGGCCCTGACTTCCAGTGAAGAGCAGTCTCAATGCTTCAGTATACCAAGACATTCTGGACAACTTTGTAGACACAGTTTGGTGGAGACCCTTTTCTATTCCAGCATGACTGTGTCCCAGTGCACAAAGCAAGGCCCATAAAGTCATGGCTAGATCCCTGACCTCAACCCCATCCAACCAGCGATGAACTGGGACGGAGACTGTGAGCCAGGCTTTCTTGGCCAACGTCAGTACCTGACCTCATAAACGCTCTAGAGCACAAATTCCCACAGAAACTCTCCAAAATCTTGTGGACAGCCTTCCAAGAAGAATAGAAGCTGTTATTGCTGCAAACGGAGGAACAACTCCATATTAAAGGCTATGTATTTGAATGCAATGTCATTAATGTTCCTGTTGGTGAAATGGTCAGGCGCCCCAATACTTTTATCCATACAGTGTATATAAATAAATTTGACCTGACTGGAAACATGGACAATTCGTAGGCTGTCAGTTAACGCTATCATTACCTCGCCAGCCGTTTTGCAGCTTTTTCCTTCTCTTTGGCCGCAACGTTCCTCAGCATCTCCTCGAGTGGGGGGTGCCACTGTTTCTCCTCAGCGATGATCTCCTGCAGCTGGGCCGGAGAGGGCCAGAGAAGAGCCGGGTCCACTCCTGAAGCCCTGCCGTACCGAGCAAACACCTTCCTGTCATACTTGTCTGTCTTCTGCCACTCGGGGGTCTTCTCGCTGCTCTTATCCGGAATATAAGGGTCTTTCAAGTTCAGTCTGAGGGGTCTGGGGTTGTAGGCAGCTGTCTGCTGCAACACACCACTCTGAGAAACTGCGGGCAGAAAAGATCTAAAATTAAAAACACCTAAGAGTGCTCCTGCCCTCCTGCTCAGAGAGGAGGCAGCCATGATTCCCCACGTCCTTCAGAGCGTGTAGAGACTGAAGGCGCACAGCAGACGACCACCATCTGCCTGCAGGAGGCTGCTACTGCAACACACGTTCACACGCTATGTGGACAAAAGTATTGGGACAGACCTGTTTTCCAGTGTTTGAGATATGACCCTTACTTCAAGTGTTGCTGAAAGACTGCCCAGGACATTTTGGACAACGCCATGCTTCCAACTTTGTGGACACAGTTTGGCGAAGAACCTTTTCTATTACAGCATGACAGGGCCTCAGGTCCATGGAGACATGGCTGGATGAATTCTGTGTGGAAGAACTTGACTGGCCCACACAGAGTCCTGACCTCAACCCCATCCAACACCTTTGGGATGAACTGGAACAGAGATTGTGAGCCAGGCCTTCTTGTCCAACATCAGTTCCTGACCTCAGAAATGCTCCACAAAATGAATGGGCACAAATTCCCACATACACTCCAAAATCTTGTGGAAAGCCTTCCACAAAGATTGAAAGCTATTGTAGCTGCAAACGGGGACCAACTCCATATTAAAGTCTATGTATTTGAATGCAGTTTCTTTTAAGTCCCTGTTGGTGTAATGGTTAAGTGTCTCAATACTTTTGTTCATCTATGTAAATACTGTTACAGTCTGATTATGGAATCCAGAGCCCATTTTCAATCAGTTGCTTTTAAGATGTCATTTATGAGTGGCTCTGAGAATACTTTCAATTTCATGTCCTTTAGACATATTTTTAAAAATCCATTTACTTTTGAATAATTTCCTCCGTCTTTGTCAAATTAACCATACAATCACATTGGAAACTTTTCGCCATCTGTCTGTCATAACTTTCTCTTACTTTTTAACCTTCTCATAGGCTTCAGTGTCATGGATTTTCCCTTGACCCTCACCTAGACTTCAAGCATGAATGTAAAGTTAAAAATACATTCTTATATATGTTCACCTTCTCAGTCTACAATAGTTTAGCTCCATTCAGTCACTTTGAAGTCAGCCTGGACAGCTTTTTTAAAGTGCACTTTTTTTACAGGCACAACCAATCAGGAGATCGGTCATTTGCATACGTTCTTACATGCACAATAACAGCTCGATGAATTGTGGAGGATAAAGAGCAGCTGAAAATAATGGAGTCACCACATGGAGTTAACATTGGTGAGGAACATTATGGGGTGACATGGTATGAAGACAAAACATGTTTTATTGACTAAGGGGTCAGGAACAAATTTGTTGTTGATGGTAGACGCCATGATTGAACACTGTATTATACCAACACCATCCATCTAAACCGCTTAACCAGAAATGCAAGGGGTGCTGGAGTTAACCCAGCGGAGGAACACCCTGGACAGGTTGCCAGTCTATCACAGGACAGACGCGCAGTCAAACACACCCTCGAATCTCCAGTTCACCCAGTGGAAACCCACAGGGACACAAGGAGAGCATGCAAACCCCACACCGGAAGGGCCCTCAGCCAGCCTGCTGTGAATAAATCTGAACTCACTGCAAGCCGACATTATGTCGCCCCTCATACCAATACCTTTTTTAAAATCAATATATTGCGGGGACATTTTGAGCATATTTAAAACTCTGGAGGTGTTCTCGTGTTGTTAACAGAGTTTTTTTGCTCTTTTTACCCTCCACAAAAAACACCCATTCACTTTTACATGACCAGTTTTAATCCAAGGCTGTAAGCATAATATGTGTAGTCCTCAGTATACAGCCATTGATTTCTGTAATTTGTGGGAGTGTGTCTGTGTAAAGTGTGCATGTCACTGTTGTTTTATACACTACTGACCACACTTGATTCA
>JBBIGA010000027.1:12693761-12705199 GCA_037576975.1 Alestes dentex | reverse complement strand
TGTTAAGAGCGGAGTGTGTGCAGGTGTGACTCTGTTTCATCCCATCAGAAACTGAATCAGGAGTGAAGCTGCTGGAACACAGCACATAGAAAAGCTGCCGTACAAACACTTCTGCACACACAACACATATGGAGGTGTTTCTTATTTTTTTTTACACAGCAGTGGTTTTACTGTGTCCATGGAGACAATTATTTTTCAGTGGATCATGTTGGCATAACACTGAACGGGGTCAATCAGCAGCGACCACGTCAACAAAGAAAAACAGGAAAACACAATTACGATCATTAAAAAACATATGAGCAATGAAAAAATAAGGACAACCAACACCAGCCAAACGCAGAGCAGGAATCACTGCAGGTCAAGCAGCGGCCTTTTCTGTTCTAATAGACACAGAGGAGACGGAAAGCTAATGCTTTGATAACTACTAACTACTCTTTCCCTTAAAGCCACACTGGGTGCAGGTGAAATTTTGTAAACATTTACAATTAGTGTACACTAATGAGAAATAAAGTCTGTTGCAGAGTCATGCACATTGCATAGAATGTGTTGTTGAAAGTTCTTTATACATATTATACATTATACATACATACATATTGTGTCCTTGTTGGTGGAAAAAAAATGAATTAAATCAGGCCTTAAGAAAGTCTATTGCGGGGCTTATAGAAATTCCTTTGGTTTTGTTGCCATAGTTGCCTTTCACTCATAGAATAATATGTGCCCTACTTTCCTTATTCGATTCATTAATGTAAACATGCTGTTTTCTGCGGGCAGATGAGCTGAACCATAAGCGCCAGAGCACAGAGGAGAGGGGTGGGAGTGGTGGTGGTGGTTGAGGGGGGGAGGGGGGCTCTTTAACACCTACTTTGAATTTTTGGAATGCTTTATGGGGGGAATTAACCACCAAACACACTTGGAGAGGAAAAAAAAGACCCTTTTGTCTTAACCCCTCCATCCATCCCTCCCTCTTTAAGCGCCGCCTCCCCCTCCTTCCGCCTCTCTTCTTTTATTTTTGATCTCTTTTCAAGAAGGAAAAGATAGGAACAAATGTGCAGCTTTTTGGAGTGCGGCTCTCGGAGAGACAGATGTCAGAGCTTTTGTGTCATGCGGAGAGAGGAGAGACCCTCGCTCGTCATTAAAGATGTAACGTTCCCATGGCAGGGTTGGTGGAAGGGGGAGGGGGTGAGGGTGGGCATGACACGGGGCTTAATTTTGGCAACAGCAATCTCGTGCCAAACTGAGGAGCTTTAAAGACGTGTTTTACATTAGTCACTAGTAAACAAGACCGCCAGCTCGCACTGGATCACATACACAGAGCCGGCTTACGGAGCAGACAGTGCACTTTAGCCCCTTCACCTGCAGGCCTTTTATTCACAAACTTTTATACTATTTATTCTACGTAAATTACTCGATGACCCCTGTGACCCCACGATGTAAGTTCTGCACAATGGAAACAATTTGCTGTTCAGTAATTTCCATTTTTTTACAATGACAATGTTTTCTTCAATTACAGTATGTCATTGTCTTTTACCATTAATTCTGATGTTCATTCCTAGCAGTTTACCGTAAAATTAACAGTAACTTGCTGCAAAAGTAACTGTCCCAGAATACCCAGCAATTTCTAGAAAGGTGACAGTGTTTCAGAGGTCACAACACAAAACAAGATTTAATGAAAAGAAAATGTAAAAATTGAATTAGAAGTGACAGAAATTGGGACAGATCAGTGAACTCTGAAGGTTCAGATGAATTACGTAGAATCAGTGAATCAGTAAGTTTGAGATGTAGGTGGAACTACAGCTACAGCATTACAGAAAGGCCCCCAAAGGTCAGGTCAGCACTGCTGGGCCATTCTGGGTAGGAATGCCTGATATAAAATGCACAGCAAAGTTTACACCAGTGAGTAAACATCTTCTGTACTTGTGTCCTGTACTGTACTGGCAATGGACTGGACCTTCACAGCAATTTAAAATGCAGCTGTTTTTTCAGTCACTTGTCCACTTTACCATGCTTCTACAATTTCTGTTGTCTGTGAAACATGAAGTACTGTAGTGTGTTCTGAATTACAATAAAATTACTGTAAAATGTGTTATAGTACAAGACTGTGTATTTACAGTATTTTACAAGTAACTAAGTTGCCAGAAACGTATTTGGAATTTTACATGATTTTTTAATAGTGTAGTTATAAGAGTGTGGACCCACACACAGACAGTTGCATTTTACTTGATTAAACAATATTCTTTTTCTTTTCTTTTTCACCACAATTCAGCCCACAGCCATATGAAAAACTGATATCTAAGATGACACTTTATTAACAAGTAAATTGTACTACGTATGCAATGTACCATACATATGTGTTACTAATAGTACATGATTATCATTTTACCTCACATTCTATTACGAAGACACACACACATTTATTTTTACATAAGATATATAATTTTACATCAAATATATGTACATTTAGTTGACATTTTTACAGCATGTATCACAATATTTCTGCAGTTTATGATTAAACTGGAATGGACAAATTGCACTAGATGTACAAAGCAAATGAAAACCAATGGGCAGAGTGAGATAAAAAAGAAAAATATTTGCGACCATAAACTAAGATGTAACAGGAGGGATAAAAACAAACAACTGGTAGAAGGTAAATGAGCAAATTATAATAATGGCATTACAGACTGACATTCAGTCTGTACTATACAGTTTACTGGCTGTTGTTTCAGACTCTCTATGCTGAGTCTAAATCTTTTTTATGACGCACGCAGTTATTCAGTGTCCTGTATTGAGTATTGTGGCGGAATGAATCATGATCACAATAACCACCCAAAGCAGTAATAATAATTAGTCTGCGGCATCATTAGAACCAGAGTCAGGGTGATGCCTGATGTCTTCTTCTGGCATGTGTGAGCCCATAAAGGCAGCATAGTGGTGTTTGTGAGTGCCCTGGGTCAGACTGCCTGTAGAGAAGAGAGGTGGGATTATATGAGCTGTGGATTGACTTGCTCTGTGTGGGAACCCCATCGAGTATACCCACCGAGCCCATCCATATGGCCTTATGATTAAAAATTTACATGCCTTCACATTTCCACCAACTCATGACAAATTCATGGAAAAGTTGCAATATGGATGGTCCTCATCCCCTCCCCGCCAAACAGATTTCCGCCCCGCGTTTCAGAACAAAGGAGACTCATGTAGTCATCTAGTCTGTTTCTAACCTTTCCTTTCATTACGGAGAAAAGTCAGGAACACGTACATCATATTAGAAGAGCAATACAACGTGTAACTTATTTGTCTTATTTGTTGACTTTTACCTCTATTCAAACTTTTACCTCTATTCAATATCCCACTCACCCAACTGAACGTCAGTAGGTCTGATGTGAGGTGCGTTCTGTGTTTTCAGCATAATAACGCAAACTTTAATGTGGGTCTCGTCTCATTTATCATCCACATTTGTGCAAAATTCATCCATTTTAATTCACTCCGAACCGAACAGAACCTCGGAATCAGCCAGACGTCTGATTCTAAGGTTCAGAATGGTGTCAGAAGTTTGCTTCTTTAGTTTTGGACTGAAGCCACAAGGCCAATGTGGTAAACACATAATGAAAACTTGTCCTGGGCAAAATAGTTAAAAAAACCCCTAGTCTAAACATACGTTTTCTTGATTTCCTCAGTAAAAAAAAAAGAGAACAGATCCTCCACAGAGAAGACATTTAAATATAATGTGTTTGTGAGTGCACAATTTACTTTTTAAAAAAGGTTTCACCAGTTTACTTTATTAATAGAATCATATAAACTGCAGCCTTTAAAAATAACATACTCTCTGAAATGCCCTGACTTATTACGTCATATCAAATGAACTTGTTTTATGTGGTTTCTGACTCTGTATGGTATGCAGCTATTTAAAAAGAGATAAAGTGGAAAAATGACAGTCAGACTTCAGACTGGCTACATTTGAGGTAAAGAAGAAAACTGTGTAAATTAGATTTTTCCCCAAACTGTTATTTCTCTAAGAGGTAGGTAACGCTCCAGTGCTAAACGTAACAGTTTAAAGCAGCTGTGTGGTCATTTTAACAGGCGCCGCTGGCAATTTTTTTTTTGTCCAACCCTCCCAAGGTGCTACAATGAAAAGAGACTGCAAATGGCTCAAAAATGTTGTTAATAAATGAAGAAAAGAAAAGTGTTTGAACTGGGACCATTAGAAGGACTTGGCTGCAAAAGCCCATGTTCGGTGCGGGTACAATGAATGAAAGATAATAACAGGCCTTTCCTGCAACAATGGGCCATAAAAACAACAAAACTCTAAATAGCCTTTAATAATTACCACATTAGACACAACATTTCTGTGAATTTGCACGTTAATTGTGCATCTCTGCTGTTCATTAGCAGCCACTAATGGTGGTCTAGGTAGAAAGCCAGCCACAGAAACATATCCATCTAACAGGGGTTGGATAAAGTTAAAGTGGAAGACAGCACATTAACACGGTCAGTGGATTGTCTCCATTAGTCTCCAATACCTGGAGGGAAAAAATATTATTTTCTATAAGAAACATCTCCAATTGATGTTAAGTCTGAGTTATAAAGTTAGGTTTTCAGCAGAAGATGCCTTCAGTTGATCTGTATCGCCTCTGGAGTTAATATAGTCTACTACTGAAAATGATTAAATTAAATGTGATTCATTATTGTCACTGATTAATAACAAGAATTGTTTTGCTGGACCACCAACAGCTGCCTGGCATTTATGTCATGCAAATGTCTATGGTAAAGGAAATACCCTTGCATTAAGTCAAGTAAATGTATTATTTTGTCTCAGGAGAATGTCAAAATATGAGCATTAAACATTCCTACCTTTCTGCCTTCTAATAAAGTCACATGCATTAATGCTTCAGAGCTAACTAACCCTGGCATAGTCTTTACAAAGTGATGATTCTAAAATTCTCCATTTTTCCGTTCCTGGTTCTCTCTTTTTCCTTGGTAGAGTTCTCTTGTCTTTTCCCGTTGTTCAGTCCTGCCATGTGTTTGCCTGGCATCTGAGTTTGTTGTTGATTTGATGTCAGTCTCCTCCCTAGTCCTGCCTCTTCTTTCCAGCGTTTCCACCTGTATCTTGTCCCTGTGTCCTCCTCCCCAAGGTGTTTCTCTAGTTAGTATATATACCCCTGTGTTTCAATCTATGTTTGTCACTTCTGTGTGTTTTTCACCAGTGTTTCTTGGCTCATTTTGGCTTATGTTTTTGATTGCTGCATGTCTCTGTTCAGCCATGGTCCGGTCTTGTTAATCTCTGTTCTGTTTTTGTTCTGCCTTGTCTTACTTTATTCTTAGTTGTTTTACGTCAGTTTAGTGTTCTGTTTATTTCATGAGTTGTATCTCGTTTCCCATTTTATGTTAAATCCCTGTTTGCTTCTACATCTTACAATAGAGAAAATACTGATGCTTGATGACTTTACAATCACTTCAAAGAGTAACAGATCACTTAATAACACTGCTTACACTGAAAGGTAAGATTTTCCATCTGACAGCAGTTCTCACCACTGTGTTATTTTTAAATGTGTAAAGGTTCCCTACCAATTATAGGGCTCTTCCTCAAATCTTTGCATTGTGTGGAAATTCTTTAAACTTCACACTCACACACCGCATTTACAAAAACGATTCGTTAAAGAACAGTCATCTAAAAGGCTCTTTAGGGAACCAAAAAAGGATTCCTCTGTGGCATAGTGCAAAGAACCCTTTCTGGCACCTTTTTTTTTTTAAGAGTGTGAGTTATGCCAAGCAACATACCAGTCAAAGGTTATTGCATCATTAGTAAAAGTGTTTTTAATAGCTTGAACCCTTTAAAGAGTGAGTTCTTTAAAACAATGCAGTCCTTTGGGAAGGAGTTTTTTTTTTTTCTCCTTTCTTTCTAGAATTTCATATAAATGTTCTAGAGTTTCATTGTTAGCTGAAAGTTCCTAAGGGGAAATTCTGGCATCATAATACAGAACTCTCTGTTCTCTAAGGTTCTAATCACATGTTTGTGATTTAACTCCTCAAACTGCTCGTCTTGAACCTCCATTGCTAAAACGAAGAGGAAGACATGCATCAAGACTCTCGGCCCCCCAGTGGTGGAACAAACTCCCTCTTGCAATCAGATCTGCCCTTACCCTCTTAACTGTTTTTCCTTACTTGTGTAATAACCTCTGACTTTTTTCTTTTGACGGGGTTTGTTAAGGTGTGTAACTTAGCTGGCAGTAACTTGGTAAAAAGCAGGTGTTGATTTTAGTACAGCTTTACAGGTATGAAGAACAGATGTAGACGACTTAAGCACTGATGTACATTGCTCTGGATAAGAGCGTCTGCTAAATGCCGTAAACGTAATACAAAAATGCATTGCTGTACATGTGTGTGTATCAAGTACTTTACAGCAGCTTTGAATCTGCGAATTTTAGAGCCAGAACTGAATTTTGTTGTAATGAATGGTTTGCGTAATACATTTAATCGAAGATTGATGTGAACAGTCACTATACAACGAGTAGTTTGAGTGATCACCATCTCAGTCCAGTCATTTACTACTGGCCTTCTGCATCCTGGTCCTTCGGAAGTTTTGAGATACAGCCCCTCTGGATGGCTGTGTTTAAATGACCACCCCTCCGCACACACTCACACACACTCGCACACACTCCTCTCTACTAATGTTCAACTTGGAACGAGCCCAATCGAGAACCGCAGGCAAAAATGATGTTCTGGAGGGGGGGGTGTGGGGAGTGGGGGGTGTTCAGCAGGGAGTGGTGAAGTGGTTTATAGTAATGGATGTACCACATGGTGCTGTAGTTAGTGATGTGTTTCTGTCACTGCGGGAGACAGTAGAGAGAGAGATGGAAAGATGGAGAGAGTTTAGGAGGGACAGGATGGGCCCTGGAGAGGGCTTTTATTTCTGCTTGCTTTGCAGCTAAAACGGCATTAAATGTGGGCCTGGGACACTGGGTCCCATACTTGCCATTTAATTTACTGCTCCCTGTGGGACTACTGATATGTTTTAACCCAATTACCACCCCCCCACACACCTCCACTCACACACACACACACACACACACACACACTCATGAATATTGACTCCTGCATTCTTTCAATCTTCTTTACTTCCTACTTTATTTTTTCCCCTCTATTATTCAGCATAATATAAAATGCAACATTACATTCAGGCATAATAAGTCAGCTCTAAAGTTGAAACAATATAAACGCAAATACTATAGACTGGTGATTTTAGTATTTTTTTAAGTTTTTAATGATTCAGAGAAAAACTAAAGATTAAATCACTAGCAAGAGCACAACATCCTCCATGATCTTTCGTAGGTTTGGTTCTGTAGTTAGTACCAGAAAGAAGAAAATTTAGTGGGAGGGGAAAATGGAAAGCACAGAAATGAGTATATGCCAGAACAAACAGATTAAATGGAATACTAAAATTCTGAGCTGAATCAACATTTTTAACATTTCCATTTGGAAAGCTAGGAGAACCAGCAGGCGTGTTTGTATTGACAAGGACATATGCACACACACACACACACACACACACACACACACACACACACACACACACACACAGCCTGTGGAATTTAACCGTTCCTGAATCAGTAAATACTCCAACATATAGTTATGGAATTTACTGTTATGGTCAAAATAAAAGTGTACTTGTCAGTAGAGTTTGCGAATCCCTTTTTAAAAATGCATAGACCTGCTAGCTGGGTACATTTCTCAAAACGTTTTCAAAATGCACCGTAAAAGTTTTGTATAATATTAACTGTTGTCCCTTTACAAAATGCTTCGTATTTTCAACCAGGAAAATAGTTTATTGGAAAATTACGGCAGAGTAGCTGTAGGGAGTTCACAGAAATGTCATCCTAAACAGCTCCTCACACAAACTGTTCTCCCACCCATAGTAAAGAAGTCACACTTAATTAACATTACATTTTTATGGCCAGACGTACTGAAGCACTGATGTGTTGAGGTCACCTTATCTATTCGAATGAATGTTCCAAGCCATCATTCTTTTAGCGTCTCACATTCTTACATTACGTCTTTCACTACAGAAAAGGTAGTAGGTTCTTTAAGTGATCCCACTGAAGAACAATGTTTGGTTCCTCCTGAAGAACCATGTTAGCTGTGTAAAAATATTTTAAATGTTTACCTTACTGCCACAGAACCTGTGGCTGCCACAGAACCTTCACATTGTTCAGAAGTTTTTGTGTCCTAAGGTGCAGAGCTTGGGTTTTTTAGTGGAATAGGAGAAATGATAAGAAGTGACATTCATTTTCATCCCTTATGCATCAACACAAAAGGAGGAAAATGGTCTGAAAGAGTAACTTTTAATGGGAGAAAGTCATAAACATTAGTAACACATATGTTAAAGTAGCAAACAGCTTTAATTTTTTTAATTTAATGTTGTCCATTTTGTGTCCATGATGGCTGCAATATAACGTTGAGACAAACTTCTACACTGAAAATGTCCAACTCCTGGAGCTGGTGGGGGGTGTAGTCCCCCTCCTAAAACACACACAGTTAACTTGGTAATTAACATGTGGAGATGAATCAGGCATGTTTCAGCAGGGAAATGACCAAACTGTACTGAACCGGCCATCCAGGACTGGGACTGGGCAATCCTGCTGTAAACCGTTGTTGTTGGATCCTCACTTTCACTTTAAGAGGGACTTGCAGAGCAAACGGCAGCAAACCTCAAGCTCTTTTTAAAAGTCTGTGGTCCAATCAGCAATGCTGCTTGCGTCACATCCATTGTTTTCAGTTATAAATGTAACTGCACTGCAAACCACACGCCTCAAAGGAGAACATAGTCATGTTAATAGCCATGTTCTTCTGAATGTTGAGAAAACACTACCAGTCCCACCATTCACTCGTACCACTGTTTGCTTTATCATCGGTGCTCAGCAAAGCCCACTCACTCACGCTGTCTCCCCAAGAATGGGCCAAAAGTTCCCAGTGGGCAGGAAGAGCCACAGCTCGCCCTGCCCCAACTCCTTAATGAGATGATGAATGGAGAGTGAGAGAGTGAAGGAGGCCCTAGACTCCTGGGGTGGCTAATTTAAGCAGAGATTTATCAAAAAGCTGGGCTTAGCGAGAACTGATCTGTAAGAGGGTGCCCACCAGTCTCCATTAAGATGGATGGGGTAATTACTGCCAATGTGCCTCCCTCTCAAATCACCAAATTCTGCTATGTGTGGGTCCTTTATGCCTCAGGAAAGTTAAAAGGTTTGCTGAGGCGTTTGGTAACAAGCTGAAATGTTATCCTTCCGAATGCTTGCATTTTGCTATACTATTGATATATAATTATGCAATTACATATTTACTTACACATGGTGTTATGGAGTGCGCTACATTTATATTCACTATGTATTATCTATATATTTGAGTTTGTGCTTCCCTTTTTTCATTGCGTTAATGTGAAGCAATAATAAAAATATGTTAAAAATGCAAAGGGCATAATGTAATCAGTAGTGGCTAGAGCAAAAGGGCTAGTAGGGGTCAGCACTCCCTCTCTCCGAAAGGAAAAAGGCATCAAATTAACTAAACCGTAGTGAGATAAATTGGGCTGATTTACCTCCAGCACAAGCTGTTGATTCACTCTGTCTGTGTGTCAAAGGTTATGGCACTTTACGTGTCTGTTGTCAGTACAAGCTGGATAGGTTCAGTTCTAAAATCTGATTGGCTGAGACATACTCGCCAATGTAAAATACTATAAATATATTAACATGAACTTTTAAAGTTTAAAAGTATTTGCATGGAAGTTTTCACTGCAAAAATGTTTTCTTTTCTTTTTTTTCACCAATACGGTTTGTGAACATTGGCAAAAATCCAGTTATAATACAGCTTTTTTGGAAAAATAAAAAACAAAAAACTTAAACATTCAAGTTAGACATTTTTACTTACAATAACCTTAAATCTTGATTTGTTCTCTATATTGTTGTATACAGTGGGTATAGAAAAGAATCTTCTTCAACATATTCACATTTTGTTGCTTTGTAGCCTGAAACGAAGACAAACAAAAAACGATATCAATCTATATCCATTCTTAACCCACAAATGCGGTCTTTCATAGTAACTGTTGCTAGGTTGGGCAAGCTTTAAAGAACGCTAGCAAAAATCCAATTCAATCTGATGAGAAATTGTGGAGCATTTTTTCTGTAAGTAGACACTTACACTTACATTTGACATTATCGAGGAGAATCTCCTTCAAAATATTCACATTTTGTTGCTTTGTAGCCTGAAATAAAGACAAACAAAAAACTAAGTGAAAGGTGACAGCAATAGTTCAGAAAAAAAGTAAATAAACAGAATCATTGAGATGAAAAAAAGGATCATCCCCTCCCAGAAAATACTTGAAAATACTCAATCAATACTAAATAGTAAACCAAGCTCATTACCTTTCAACTGTGATCAGTGGAAATAGTTTTGATAAGTTCAGCATAAAATCAGCTATTCCTGTGCAACTGAATGCAAATCAACTATGGCCAGCAAGGCACTGTCAAAAGATCTCAGGGATAAATTTGTGGGCAGGCACGAGTCAGGAGATGGATACAAAAAAAATCTAAGGCTTTATCAATCCCTAGGAGCACAGTAAAGTCTATAAAGTGGAAAGTGTTTAGTACTACTAAGACCCTCCCTGCATCAAGCCGTCCCTCCAAACTGGATGGGATAGTGGAGGAAAACGGAAGAGGAAACTGGTCTGAGAGTGATCACTGTGTGCATGTAACAACAGTATCACAAGTGCTCCACAAATGTAGCTCGCAAGAAAGAGTTGCAAGAAAAAAAGCCACTCCCCAGGAAAGGCCACATTATGTCTCCTTTGAGCATTGCCAAAACACACCTTGAAGACTCTGAGGCCAAGTGGTAAAAGGTGTTATGTTCAGAAGAAACCAAAACTGAACTATTTGGTCTGAACACATCTGCAGCAGCGACTGGGTACTTGTCTGGATAGAAGGAAAAATGAATGGGTCAAAATACCATCAGATTCTTGAGGAAAACCTGCTGCCCTCTGCCAGAAAGTGTCTGAAGGAGAAAAAGGTGAATGTCCTTGCATGGCCTAGACAGAGTCCAGACTTTAACCCTATTAAAAACTTGTCAAATGACATGAAGATTGCAGTCCACCAATGATCACCATCCAATTTGACTGAGCTAGAATAGTTCTGGAAAGAAGACTGATCAAATATGGTGCAGTCTAGAGGTGCAAACTTTGTAGAGATATAGAAATTAAAGTAAAGGGTGGTTCCACACAGAACTGCCACAGGGGGCGAATCTTCATCCATCTCTGTGATTCTGGTTTATTAATATATTCACTACCAGTCAAAAGTTTGGACACACTTTCTCATTCAGCGATTTCCTTTGTTTTTATTATTGGCTACATTGTAGATTAATATTAAAAACATCACCTATTGCTCTGATGACAGCTTTGCACACTC
>JBBIGA010000027.1:12672529-12693661 GCA_037576975.1 Alestes dentex | reverse complement strand
TATGTCTATATATATATATATATATATATATATATATACTGTTGCTCTCATGTCTTTCATTTGGATGTTATAAATTGCAGTGAGTAAATACAGCTAAAAAAAATTTTGTCTGTGTATTTTATGCAATAAAATGTGAACACTCACATTTTATAACACTTATACTCACTGTACATAATGTTGTATTTTCCTATGATGATCAGTTATAGTTGTTAAATTGCAGTGATGCCGTGAAATACAGTGTGATGTTTTTTTTAGTTTGCTATAGTTGTTAGGCAACATTAACATTTAATCATGTAAATGGGACCAGTAGCTGCTAGGCAGCTCAGTTCATTGTTTCATTGCTGTGGGTCTTAAATGTGACGCAACAGCGAATGAGCTATTAAAAAAATATATTATTATTTATATTATTTATCGCATTCAAAATTAGGACTAGCTGCCAGTAAATGCAGTATGTAAAAATGTGTCTTTTTCTTGCAAATGCATTTTGTAACGTACGAGCAACAAATAATCAATACTGATTACAATACTACAATTACAACTAAGTGCTCATTTTTCCTTCCAAATTAAATATGTTTTAAACACACAACTATCCACTTTAATATTCAGTAACCTGTTCAGTATTAAAAATGGCAGGTTTCCTTTGTTTCCTCCACCTTTGAGAGCAGATTTTGTCTCGTACAATGCTGGCTGTGTGTGTCCACATTAATGAGTAGTTTGACATTTCGCTAACTTGCCTCCTGCTCTCTGTCTGCTTCGCCCTTCATCGCTTGTGCCTCCAACCGCTGGGAATTTGGCAGGCCTCGTCGGCCAATCGGATGCACGGCCGCTCGCAGAAAACAACTGCATTGCCAAAGGCATTAAATACTGTTAATGGTCAATAAATGAATTCAAATGTCACCATTGTCTGGGCATCTTCCCTCTGGAGGTCTAGAAACCAGCCCTCGACCCTTTAATGTTTCCCTTTACGCACATCCCTTTAATTTGTAAGCATATCAGCTCTAATCAAATATGTGATAACATTGCAAATTGTGCCTGCGCCTAAAATGCATGAAGATAAATCTAATAGAAATAGCAAAAAAAAAAAAAAAAAAGGAAATATCAGAATGGCCAATGGAGATCCATGTAATTAGTTTAGAACCGAATGAGCCATACTCCACTCAACAGAGCAAAGAAACACACCTCATATTTTGTTTCCCAATCATGTTAAGAGAATCTGGAGGCTGCACCTTTCCCCAGAACCCAGTGATCTTTAGAGCTGAGTCATCACCCTCATACAAATATAAATGTGTGCGCACTCTCATGCCCAACACAGCGCATCCCATCAGCTCCATTGTGGAGGGTATTATGGAGATGGGGACTGGCAGAGGGGTGCAGGTGGCACTGGGCTGGCGCAGACGCCATCCCGCCGCTCCCCGTGCCCGCGCCACAGCCATCTGTCATCGGCCCGAAACATCTGCAAACCCAAGGTGCCCTTGTCGCCCACTGTTACTGCGAAGCGCTTGGCGTTTCTATTGGAGGGCCGCTTGGGTTCCAGCTCCGCCAAACACAGTGCTGGGTCCTCTACACCTCGAATGAGCAAATTCACCTCAGAGAGGAATGCAAATTCATGGATTGCAGTGGCAAGAGGGAGTCTTGGAGTCTCATTCCGGCAAAAGCTGCTTTTTATACTTAGACAGAATGGTGCAAAGGGCTGCAATTATTTGCTTGTGCTACCTGTGTACTGAGGTCCTGACTATATTAACCAACATTTCAAACTGGTTTCTAATCGATTAATCGAGCTATATCCAGCCTCCACCTACCAATACGTTCTTTCATAGTAACTGTTGCTAGGTTGGACAAGCTTTATAGAACACTGGCAAAAATCCCAATTCAAACTAATGAGAAATTGTGGAGCATAATACAGCTTAGACTGCATATATAGTTTTAAATTACATTTGTTTTGTTTCTGTGTAAAAGGCCACACTACGATGATAGATGCAGTTTTTCAGTCATGTGGTTGAACCAATGTCATTATAATAGAAACCTGTATTTTCTCATGTTTCAGTTAATTACAACAACATAGTTACGCTCAGCTGTATTTTAAACAGGAATTTTTATTTGGGTAAAATAACTGACTTGGTTTTCACCAAGTTCTCTAAACTGACCGAGATTGCAGTAACGTATTAATGGGCAGAACATGCATAGGTCAATTGAAACATTCACATCCAAAAAATATTTATAATTTTATTTTCATTATAATGACTTAGTTTCTAATTATGTCATGGCAAGAGATCAATTATGTGTTTTATATATATATATATATACTGTTGGGGCATATCACAAATGCAATTTGTAATATATTTCAGTTTGGTATTTTTGTTCCTAAACCTCATCCTTGGTTTGTAATGAGCCAATTAGAACTCGCTTGCATTTTTTTCTGTTTGCTCCTTTGGGAGCCAAAGCGAGTTTCAATCTCCTTTTATGGCTTCTTTTCCTCTTCCCATAGTAGTGGTTGAGAAGCTAGACCAGCAGCAGTGTCGGCAATCAGATCTTCCCTGGCGTAGCTACATTTCTTGTTGCGCCTTTTCTCAATTTATTTTCCCTCCTCTCCCAAATCTCGCTACAGACAGATGGCCACCCCCCTCCCCTTCATCATTTTGCTTTGCGTCCTTTCGATTGAGGCACATTACTGAATATTGAGGGTGCAGAATGTTCAGGTAGCCTTCAGGAGATCCAGGGCGCCATATTGTGGCGGAGCGTCTTGGCGGGGCTCCCCGGGTCCTCCATACGCCGTGCACTGTATGCTTTTCAAGAGAACAATACAATTAAAGACAGCTTGCCAATGTTTGCGCTTAAATACCTTAAAGCAAAAGCATGACCCAATCGGGTTTCTCTGAGACATTTTTCTGACAATTTAATGTTGCTGCGCGGGGCTGCCAAGGTCTGCTGCGGCTCAGCGCCATGTGTGCATAAGCACTGCAACACAAAGCGCGCTTTGTCTGCTGCTGTGCTTCAGGACGGATTACAACGGCCATTTAACGAGATGATGTAGGGGCAAACCCTCTAGGAAGTCTGATCACATAAAATCAATAGGCACTCAAGGTGAGGTATGTGGCGCAGGGCTGGCGGTGTGCTGGACACGGCGAAGTTATGTGTGGACACACGCAGCGAGCCTGGTTCACTGAGTTCATTGACAGAGGTAGTGATGACCACCCTGTCCAGTTAATCATCGGAGGCCTCAGCTGCAGGCTTAAAATGGGCCATGAAAAGAGCGCCAAACCGCGAGGAACATGTTGTGCACCATATTCTGCTCACATCATGGGCTTACCACCTTTAATAGGAATAAAGCAATTAGCCCAAAGCTCCACCTCGCTTCTCATGCTTGGTTTGGCACCGGCACACAGTTGCACTGACACTGTGGCAAATAGCAAATAGCATATTTTATAGGCCTACATAGATTGGTTTTGTACACTACATTTCTATTACTGCGCCGTCGATGCCAAATGGCGCTTGATCACGTCGAAAGTTGCCACAATCCCCCCAGCAGACTCAAATAGGCTACTCTACTGGAAAAAGCTCTCATGTCTACAGACTGAAAAAGATGATTGTTGTGGGCCTCAAGGAGGAGAAAAGAAACAGAAGTATGCTGTGAAAAGAGAAGACGTAAACAAACGAGACAAAATGGCACCTAGAGCTCGACAAGCCTCGCCAAAACTTGCCTGGCACATGGTTTGTCTTTAGAAGGAGCACCTGCACAGTCTTTTACATCACACCCTTTTAAAGAAAAACCCCTGCTGCTCGAAGCCCAATTGGCACCTCATCTGCTGGCCAAAAGCTGCCCAAAGCTGCCCACACACACCATAGTGATAGAAGAACATCCTTTCAGCCCGTTGTGCGCCCTCACCATCCGCTTGTTCGAGCAAAGCCTACAGCTGAACTAGAGCTGCCATCTTAGGTCTAATGAATGCAGGCGCCTTGCTCCAAATGAGGCCTGTCACCTCACGTTAGTGAACTCACCGGTTCGCCTGAAGGAAAACACAGTCTAAAGTCTTTTGCCCGGAAAGAGGGGGTTATTTTGACGGAAAACATTTTCAAACTGGAGCTTCGTGTTGAACTCACGACCCTGGAATGTAGAGCCGAGGCCGAATTCCCGCGGAGGAAATACATGTGCGTTTCTTTGTGTTGGGCTCAACAGCTCCTCGTAGCTAAAAAGAAGAGCTATGAAGCATGAAGTTTGAGTCTTCTCGGGTTTTCCTGTGTTTGGGCTCTGGCTGCAGCACGGCCCATATCCCTCATGCCTCCACAGGTGATTTATGGAGCTGCTCTGCTCTGATGGGGAGGGCCGGTGGGGGGGTTTGGGTTCATTCCGGGACAGTGCGGTGCAGACCCACTCAGCAACTTCAGGCTGCCTTGAAAAAGCACTTGCCTTGAATAGGACTCTTGAACTAGTGACCATGTGATTAATTCTTCACCAGGTTTTATTCTTCTGCTTTGTTCATTTCATTACTTTACACTTTGTAGAGGCAAACTCTTAACTAAATGGTCATGTGTTTTGTTGGGTTTTTTTTTTTTTCAGTTTATGCCAGTCCTACACAAAGATGTGCAAAATCGTGCATTCATGGGTCATGCTGCATTTGTATCCTAAGAGAATAGCGCTTCCTTAGCTTCCTTCCAGTTGCCTTCAAGTGTAGAGTGAAAAGCCTATGGAGCAGGCAGGGTTGGTGGTGGTGTGTGCGGCTATACAGGCCTATGTGTGTGCATGAGAGAACGGAGAGAGAGGAGGGGTGAAACTCAAAGCAGATGGTTATGCTGGCACCTGTCTTGCTCTAAAATCTGTTTGGAGCTGTTTTCCACATGTATAAAACAGCCGAGGCCTCTTTGTGCCAAGACAGGAGGGAAAAAAATCTCAGGTTTAACCCTCCAAACCCCTTTATTCCTCCATCTACACTCGGGCTAATGGGATATCTCCATTGTGCAGGATTATTCAGAAGCTGCTTTCAACCAGCAGTGCTTAGTCTGTCTCACGTAGACGGAATTTTGTGTTGCTGACCATCCAGCAATGCATCTGCCACACTGCTCCCAGTCACAAACCTGCTCCCCTGCACCACTCACTCGTAGGTGAGTTTTCAAGGCTACTTTCTTTTGTTCCCACTCTTGGTCCCAAATGTATCTGATATTTCATTCAGGCCCCGTCCCTCCTCCCAACTCTGTGTTCGGCCGGATGATGTAAACGTGTCTTGTGTGTTATTATTCACAAGCCTAAGAGGTAGGACTGTAGTTTGCTGGCCAAACGCACAGCAATGATACATAATGGAGCGGAGCAGAGTGAGGTAAATCTTTCACACCACACTGGGGTTTTTCCGTATTTTCGGTGCGGAATATGATATTTCGCTCATGTCAAATAGACCATGATCTAACTTTGCAAACAATGGCTTGAAGGCTTGTTTGAATAATGGTTTTATTGTTTAAGACAAAGTGGTGGAACAGAGACACCAGGCTCCCTGAGAGGCAGGGCTGTTGTGGAATATCCGAAGGCCCTAAGCGACACCCTACTTCTAGGGTGCCCAGTCCACCTCAGTCTTATTTCTTTGTATTAAAAGCTGAACGGTTAATATTTCCTTAATTTGGTAAAAATTCTAAAGTAAATGAAACAAAGAAAAAAATAAAATAAAACAAAGAAGTGCTGCACAAAAATGAACAGGTGGGCACGTGTGATGCAAATTCAAATAAAGTATCAAGCTAGGAGTTATACAACACAAAAAAAGTGATTCATGTGCCTCCCAAAAAATATAAACAAAAGCTCCCAGACCTAAAAAAGAAATCCCAAGCACTCTGTCTTTGAAGAAGTATTCTTTATTAAACCCCTTTTTTTTAATTTTCTTCAAAGACAAAGTGCCTAGGATTACTTTTGCTCGGGGATTTATTGTATATTGTTATTTTTTTGGGAGGCACATGGATTACTTTACCCTTAATTATTGTAGAGAGAATGAAACAACAATTAATTATGTATTGCGAAAACAGATTCTTTATGCAGTCAAATTACATTATTACAATTTACAAAAACAAACTACATACAGTTGAATAAATAAATGCAAATTATCAGCAAGTGATGTGCATCTTTTGTATCTTCTCTGCTTCCTGGTTTTTTTAAGTGCTGTTTTTTTTCTTTTTTTCCGTTAATGCTAAGGTATTTAGAGTTTTATAGCTAAATGAATAAAAAAGCCCTGCTTAAAGCCAGACTATCCTCACACTGCAGGCTTAGCAGTCATATTATTTGTGACTGCTTTTGACATTGGAAAGTAAATAATAAGAGTAAGTAGTCCAGATATCGAATTCTAGTCGTGTTTTTTTTTTTTTTTTAATAAACATGTTCTTTTCACGGGCTGTATTAACCAGGACTAACACGATGCCCCTTTACTTGTAAACAGAAAGCCAGCAGAGGGAGTCAGAGCATTCGCTTCCCTTCATTTGCAGCGCTTCAACACATTAAACTTTCAATTTTCCACCTGTATTCCGACAAGCCCCGCCTTAGGCGCTACGATTGGTTAGTAAGTTTAAACTACCAGTATACAGCCAATAGTGCAGAAGCCTATACAATACTAGCCAATCATAGTGAAGAAGTCTGGATCCCAATAGCCAATCGTCGCGCGGGAGGCGGAGTCTGTCGGAATGCGGGTGGGAACAGAGCGGCTCGCCTCATAAAGCAACCGGAGGATAAACATCCACCTGCCCGGCGTTATTGTTTTATGTTTATTTCGCTTTTTATTCACCAAAGCTTAATCTCTCTCTGAGCTTTATCCCTCTCTGAGCCCAGATGTTTTGGCGGCAACCACAAATTGCTTCAGTATTTTCAGCAGCTCGTGGTAGAGGGGCTGTAAGTCTTTAACTCTTTCCCCTCTGTCTTTATCTAAAGTCCAGTTTCTTTAGAAAGCATCACTCCTTTTAATAGCCCGTTATTACTTTTGGCTAAATGAAGAGAAACTATCAGTTTTTTGGCCACAAAAAAGCCGTTTTCTACCATTTCTAAATGAAATAAAGGCACCTGGGGGCAAATTGTAGCTTATTACCAATCGACAAAACAATCTGAAGTCTCTAAAATGATTATTCCGAATACTTTATCAGTTAAACTCTATTCACTTTACATTTGCTCTTCTTTTCCTGCTCTCCAGCAAATCTGCGTGCATTTCAGGACACAAGACATATGTTTTCTTTGCTTTTTGGGAAGGACGTTTTTTGGCTCTGGGACCATTAAGGACAAGTCTGCGGATTATTCACTGTTTTTCAGGGTAATAAAGCTGACTTTGATGTGTGAAGGCTTGTGCAGGTGTGTGTTATTTTTGTGGGTTTGGTTCCTTCCAGTTCTGGCACAGCAGGGTGAACTCAGACAGGACTCCGAGGGGTTGTGAGTCATTTACAACTGCAATGACTAAACAATAACTGTAACAAGCAAGGCCTGAGTTTGGTCAGGCCTCGGTAAGCCATGGGAGAAAACCAGCAAAGCAGCTGAGAAACTAAAACATCTTGCCGTTTGAGCCTTTAAGCCTTCCTTGAATACTAACAACAGCACCAGAATTGGCACCAGACTGTGCTGTTCATGATAAAAGTGCTGTAGGCCTACACACGGACTGTAATGCAACAAAAAAAAGTGTTTTACCAGGTCATATTCAAAAGCAAATGTGATTCAGTTATACTCATATATTAATTATATCTATATGTATGTATCTATCTATCTATCTATCTATCTATCTATCTATCTATCTATCCATCTATTTATATCTATATCTCTATCTATCTATCTATCTATCTATCTATCTATCTATCTATCTCTCTCTCTCTCTCTCTCTCTGTCTCTCTCTCTCTCTCTCTCTATATATATATATATATATATATATTAGTAAATACACAGCTTGCATGTATAATGATTTTTTTTTTCACTAGTCTGACTAAAGCACTGGCAGCACTTCTGCAGAAAATTTAGCATCTTAAAATATAATTTAGTCTCTCTTCTTTATTTTATTATTTAACTCCATTAACATATAGTGCATTGATTTTTTTCTTCATTTCATTCCTTTTAGTTTTTTTATATTTTTATTTCAAGCAGGTAGGTCCATTGTCAATTAAGGACAGACATCCCCATTGTCAACAATGACAACAATAATAATAACAACAACAACAATCATCATCATCATCATTATTATTATTATTATTATTATTATTATTATTATTATTATTATTAATAACTACATAATAATAATAATTAGTATTAGTAGTAGTCGTCGTATTACATTCATTCATGTAACATTTATTTACAATGATTCTGGAACCATATTGGAATCCAACAATATTTGCTTGTAAACTGGACAGATGTTTATATTCCACTGATATTTCAAACCAATATGTGATGTCATTTATAGGGTGTTTAGGTGACTTTTAGGTGATTTTGTTCATTTTACTGCATTTGTATATTTGTAATATAATGTCATGCTAACCAGGTAGTCCTCATCTACATTTTATAAATCGGAATCACCATTGGCAGATAGGGACGTGGACAAATTTCAGATTTCAAAACTGGCCCAAATGTCTCATATCAGTGCATTCCTAGCTTTATTATATGTTTTTGCTGTTTTTATATTTGCTACATTGGTGACAAGCCCAAGTAACAACTACTGCATGTGTCTAATCCAGAATGTATACGGGGTTTTTTAAAATCAATAGATCAGAATAAAATTAAAAGCCTCGATAGAGCTATTAAAACTTTCCAAGCTAATTAATACTTTTGTTAAAACAATAGTTTGTTATTTAAATGTAGTCCATGCAGCAGGGTTCTCTATCTACTTCCAATCCAGGATTACATTTTCTGCTTGGTTTCTCTCACATATGCAAACGTGTTGATGTTGTTAATAGCATAGCAAGAGCTCAATCAACTGAGCTTGATTACAGGCCGCCCCAGTATCGCAGGTGAGAGGGGCAGCCAGTGACATTTTTGGAGAAGACCGATAGACAAACAGACTGGCAGGCCGGCTGGCCGATAGGCAGGCAGATGAGAAATTTGCGTGAGAAAGAAAAGCAGCGAGATGGTGTGGATGAAAAACCAGCCTGGCGTCAGCAAGTGCCCTTTAGTATTTAGAGGATGCAGGCATGGCATTTGGGCATTTAGTGTGGCATGAACACACACACACACACACACACCAACCCCCAACAATGATTTGCTTTATGAGGTGCCCACCGATGCCATGGTAACCTTCTCGTCCTGGGCAAGAAACGAGCAGTGGCGTGCCAAAAAAATGCCTAGTAACTTCTCCCTTTTTTTTTGATTAACCCACGTTGCCCAGAAACCTTTGAAACTTAATAAGTGAAAGCAGTGGGTACACAAAATAGGCCAGGCCAGAGTTTTAGGGGCCGGCCGAGAGAGCGACTAAAGTCTGGGGGTTTAGTGTAGCATGTCTCAGTGCGCAAATTTAGGATGGTTTTAAATGGGCCTGAAGCACGGTCTAGACATTACAGCAGAAAGTCATCAGATAAAGTGTTTTACACAGGAGCCCCGACTCATTTCATGCTCCACCACCTCTGTCACTGTCGTTCACAAGCTGTAAAACTGGGCCTGGACATCATGCGGCCTCTGATTCTAAACGGGAGGGCTAATTTATCAATAACTATTAGCTAATAACACCCATCAATAGCTCACTCCAGAAGCATCACATTTGAGACTACAGCAATAAAACAATAGAGGTACTAGCAGCAACCGGTTGTATTTATATGTTTAAATGTTGATTTGTGCAGCTATAGTTTCAAAACTCTAACCCTCTAAAAATACAGAAGTAAAATTACAGGGTACATGGAGTCAGTGTACCTGCAGTGTACTGCAGCAAAATATGACACAATTACATTTCCTAAATAAATGTACAAAGGAAATATACCCTTGAAGGTGCTACCCCAGTAACATAAGGTGGACTACGCCATTTAGTTCCTTTTTTCTAAAGGTGTACAATATGACTAATCATTTCTGAAGGACCATCAGTGTATAGCTGATATACCACCACTGTTAAAATAAATGCCATCTTCTTATAAAACAAGTGAAAGTGTTTCTGCATCAAACACGTGCATGTAATGATACCCTTACAATTTAGCTGTATCTGACTCTCAGTCTAAATAATAGTAAATAGAAAAACTTTTATATTTGTGTGTATATGTAGCATTTTAAAATGTCTCTTTCTGACCTGCCCATTCTAGAGGATAGGTGAGGCAGGTCCGTAACACAACAAAATAGGCCCAAATGGAGAATTTACTACATATCCACAGCACATTTGATAGGAAAGAACAGATAGTCTGTATAAATCTGCAGCTTGGGCTAGAGGTGAATCAGCCCATTCATATTTTTTATGATCTATTGTTAATGCTGTTGTTCTTTGGTCCACAGGAAATTATCAGCTTCTAGTCCTTTGTTGATAACAAGTAAAATAATAGCGATGCCAAAATAAACAATTTGATATTTAAACTGAAACTTTTTTTCTTTGAGAAATGGATTCTCTTCGTTGAGAGAATTCATTTATACCAGCCACCCCTGTAGAAGCCACTGTTCTTTGTCAATCAGCCAAGACACGTGTGGTGCCTCAACTTTGCTTAGTTTATTTTGCGCTGGAGCCACAAGGTTAATGCGGCTAACAAGAAATGAAAGCCATCAATTAACTTCGTACAAACGATGTCTAGATTATTAGACTTGCCTCAAACCATGTCTATTTGTGAAGGGTTCTCAAATAGACTTGCTTATATGGTTCCGGACACTGTTTGGAATACTCAGTCTACAAAAACTGACAAAAGTACGCTAGCAAAAAGCAGTAGTAGCCAGTTTAAAGCCTGAACTTTGTCCATATTGTTAATGATTTAGACATGGCATTTGCACAGCGCTAATTAGCTTCCACTACTTGTTATCTACATTACCACCATTTCTCCAGTACAAAAATAACGAAGCAAACTTGGTCAGCCAAGACACCAAAAATGTCTTGGCTGATTGGCTATATTAGGGTAATGGGAAAAGTGTGTGAATTTGGGCCTTGCTAAAGGCGCAGTGTTTGCCTCAGTTGTAAGAATGTGTATGTGAAGTCCATTCATTTTCCCCAAACGGTTTTATAATAATGCGTTTACCAGCAGGAGAGCATGGCCCATGAGTGGGCAGTACTCATGGACTACCAGCAGGAATACATTCACTGATTGTGTGTGTGTGTGTGTGTGTGTAAGAGAGAGAGAGAGAGAGTGTGTGCATGGTATAGTGACGAGTCTCCACTCGGCAGTATCTCTCCCCCGCCCGCTGATTTCCATATTACCCGGGGTCATCTAGGCATTGAGGCGCTTCCCTCTGTTAGGGTCCCTCTCTGAGGCCGTGCCAGCTCAGTGCCAGGTCTGAACGCAAGCGGGGGTGTGTGGATGCGTGTGTGTCGGAGGGTTGTGGGGGAGCTGGGTGCACAAAGAGGTCCCGTCTAGCGCGTTTTAATTCCCTCAAATTAGGGAGCTGTGCCAAGTGTGACTCCAGCAACAGCCATCGCCCAATAACTAGGCTTATAATTACCTCTCATCTGACACCCAGGGTCCCTCTCTACATCTCCCCACGGACCACATCTCTTCACAGGCCCACGTAGGAGCTCTCATTCACGGCTCTTTACGGACAGCCACATATGGGTCCATGAGTGGACAGGGAACACAATAAACATCTGCAGTTACCCTAATACAGTAAACCACCGGTGGGGGTTACGTTCCAAGAGCACCCGCGTATAGTGAAAAAACGTGATTTTGTGATGTGGTGAAAACAATGTCTAAAAATGCCCATTTTTATAGTGTAAACCCTAAATATGCCCCCCAAATATGCTCCTGAAACACTTTAATTTCATTTTAAAAAGGTAAAGGTAAACCCGTATTTGTACTGTACAGTTTACACTGAACTCCGCGGTGCTAGAATGTAAAATACCGATGTTACCCCTGTGTAGTTTTCTTTGGAATGCGCTGTAGTTTTCTTTGGTGTAAGCAGGTTAATACAGTGATAAATTAATTTAACTTACAGTAATTAAAATACAGGGCTTTAAGAAGAACAAAACGAAAAACTCGAGATGCTCCACGGGGAAATTCTAGACTGCAGCTGCGTCACAGGGCAGCAGCCAATCAGCAGCAAGGAGAAATAAATAACGTCCTCATATTGGCTACTTTCAAACCTCCCGCCTCTGAGTACAGGTGACTGTGACGTGTCTGGGCGCAGCGCTGAGCAGCAGAGGCGCGGAAGTCACAAAAGCCAAAAAATTACGGAGTATATCTGCGTTTTCTGCGCATGTGCAGGGTTTCCCACGAACAATTATTAGGTCGGTTCTTAGAAAAATCTGCGAGAGACTGAAGCTGCGACTGCTGAACCCTGTATAAGCAAGGAGTCACTGTACTTCTTATCTTTAGTTATTCAGTCTGCTGTATTAGGTTTTTACCACTATCTTAATGTTACGTCTATCATATCTTTCTAACTATCTATCTATCTATCTATCTATCCTTCCATCCATCAATCCATCCATCCATCCATCCATCCATCTCCTCTTAACGAGCCATTTGTCTACTCTGCTTCCTTGTGTATTGTTTTTCACCTGTTTTCAGTTCAGTTGTAACTGTATACTGTGGCCTAACTGTTCCACGCATTCTGCCATTTCATTTCACCCGATATGTTCAACCATCTGTTTTTTCACTTGCTCTGGCAGGAAAAGCAGTCTCACCAGTAGCCGGCAAACGGCTTGGCCGTGGCTTGGCCATGGCCAAGGGTCAAAGGTCAACCCCTAAAACTGCTCAACTCAAAATTTAATACTGGCCTCAACAAACAGATTAACTACACCCTTACTAAAGATGGTGCTGAAAGGGGTTCTTTGGCATGATGCAATAGGAGAACTACTTTTGGTTCATTAAAAAAACATTTCAATTAATGGTTCTTTAAAGTTATACTCCTATAGATTCCACAGAATCAAAATATTTAAAATATTTTGGATTTACAAAATAGTTTGGATCCTCAATTGAACAACAATGCACAAATAAAGACATTATCTATGACTACCAAAACTTAAAGTGTTTACTGAAATTTAAACTGTTCAGTGAGGCAGCACAGTTGTATGTGCGGGCAGTAATTCTATTACATGCATTATGTGCTTGTCTGGGGCCTCCTTATCAGTAAACCAATGTCATTCTATACAGAAACTGAAAATAATAGATCCAAAACAAATTCGATCACTGCACAATTACACAGTTAGTGTGCTTTATACAGTTTCAGTCCTAAGAGACGAGACTGTACAAGTCAATAGTGTCATTTTTAACACAATAGAACTTTGTTGATCACTGATATTTTCACAGATTATTCACGGTTCTTCTACCCAGTTTAGTTGCATCTAATTAAATCCAATAGTTATGACTCCCCAGTCAAACAATACCACCACAAGGCTAGCACATGCTTACTTCGCGTCACACAAAATGCTATTCAAATTGCTGCTAACACTAGAAAGCTTAACGCACGTAAAGGTGACAGCTAACTGCCAATTTTGTTACGTTGACTAAGGACATCAGGATATCGGTGCCGAGCATTGTGCTGCAAAATGGGGGTGAGGGAGGGCCATCCTACCCACCCAGAGAGAGTGAAGCCAGTTGTGCTCTCTTAGACCCTAGACTTTGCATAATGTTTGAATTAAAATGAATATTTCATTGTAAAGAGAAAGAATTTTACTGAATTATACTGTTGAACTCCCACTGTTCTAATGTTTAAATAAGCAAATAGTATGTGCCACGCATATTGTCATGTCATATTTTTGGCCATAAATCTAGATATGAGCAATACATTACAAAATCTTTGTGTAAATTTCTTCAGAATAAGGTTATGAGGAATATAAATAGTTCAGGGATATATGGCAACTTCATTAAAGTTGCTCATTTTCGAAAAATGTGATAGAGCGAGATGTGAAGTGAGCAGCGACTGCAGAAAGCAGGTACACAAAAGAACCTTTGTTCATTCATCTTTAACAGTTATGGAACATCATACCATCAGAAATCAAAACACAATGAATGAATAACCTTCACTAGAAGCACTCGAGGTTTAAACTACATGTATCATCCCCGTCAAACAAACTAAACAAATAAAGTATTCTTCTCAACAGTCAGTTGAAAGGTTCCTTCCACCTGAAGGTGGTTATTCTATAGAATTGTTCAAAGAACCTTTTGTTGCCCTTGGGAATGTAGTAATAAATGTGGTGGTAAAACAGGGCTTTCGGGGATTTTTTTTTTTTTTTTGATGTGTTTAATCACAGCCATATTTAAACAGCTGACAGGGCTCCTAACCTGAAGTGTAAACTGTATGTCACATAGACTGAGCCATAAAAATTACATTCTCCACAAGCACAGGGATTTTCATGGCGATTTCTGACCACCTGTCACATGAGGACATTTATGAAAACACGGCACTCACTTTTTCTCAACAATAAGTTTTACATTTCTCAGCAGTGAGCCAAACAAAATGTATTTGTCTCTATTTTCAGAAAAGGTTTTCACAGGGCTTTTCAGACAGAATATCTGTTACACACTCAGACGGACAATTAGACAGACACATAGATACTTAGACAGACAGTCAGACAGACAGACAGAGAGGCAGATAAAACTCCACAGACAGACAGACAGACAGGTAGAGTCGGTAAACAGAGAGATAAATAGACTGTCAGACAGACAGAGAGACAGATAAAAAGACCCAGAAAGACAAACTGATAGATAAATAGACAGTCAGACAGATAGAGTGAAAGATACAATACACAGACACAGAGAGAGATAGACAAATAAAAAAGAAAACACAGAGACAGTTAGACACAGAAACACAAACGGATGGATAGATCAATAGACAAACAGACGGACGGACAGACAGGTAGACCAATTTATATGTAACCTTGACAACAGTAAGTCTATTCTCCAGACTTACATACTTTGCCAGTTAATATTGTGTTGCCTGTCTACTTGAATTTTGGTCTCTTCACTGAAAAAGATTTCTGCATGAATAGAATCTATTACACTAACACAGATTTGTGTTTATTTACTTTCAGGGACTGGTTAGGGCCTTTGGGAACAAGCCGCTTTTGAGACTCGCTCCCACCCCCCACCCCTAATAACACAAAAATAACAAAACTACACCTGAAAAACGTCTTCTTGTTTATGTGCATTTTAAACAGAACTGAAAAAAAATGTAATGTAAATAAAGAATGATTCATTCTCAATTGATGTGTAACAGCTGTTATTTCCTGCTTTTATATTTACACACTTTTTTTGGTGTTAGGGGGCTTTACATCAAATGCGTCAAATTATACAGTGTAAGAATTTTAGATTTTCTAAATAATGAAAAATAGCTCCAACACATGTACATCCGTACATGTCTGTGTGTACAGTTTATTTGTTTTTTGTTTTGTTTTTTTTTTACAGGGGGCTGAGTGCCATGCTGTTCACTGTATTTGCAGGAGGTGGCAGAGTGCTGAGAGGCTGAGGAGCCTGAGACAAGAAAATAACACTCCCTTCATTTACTTCCCCATGACATATCCAAGGGATATTCGTTCATCTAAGCTGGCATAGGCAGCGGACTGTCCCGTCTTTGAATTACAGGCCTTGTGGTCTGAGACCCCTGGAGCCTCCAGCTCACAGAGGGACCCTGGCACTGGCCCCACTGGCCCGGTCAAGCAACTGACCCCTGCTTATTTTTGGCAAGAACGTTGCTGATGAAATTTTTACCCATGTGGAAATGATGCACCCCTGAATTAAGTCCATTAAATGCATCTTCTTTTGTTTAGTGTTTTGTGGAAAATGTGTAAGAATATAACAGTGGTATCGCTCAGTGTGGGGGGCCTTCTTCTGTTACGCACACACACACACACACACACACACACACACACTGACACACAGAGACACATTTGTACATCAGCACATCAGCAGTATTTCATTTTCAACTGTGAATGTATCCCTCAAAGTAAATATTTTGCTGTCGGCAGAAAAACTCCCATCACACCCAGAGAGCCGTGCGTTGGTTGGCTGTTTGGGCGCTGGTATGTCTGTAAGCCTTCGACATGGCAAGACAACTTGGAGCAGCTCTGTATGGTTGCAGCTGCTTGGATAGCATTTCTTGGCATTTTTCTGTGTCAATGTCCTCTTTCTCTCTCTCTGCCTCTCTCTCTCTCTCTCACACACACACACACACACACACATCTAACACACTCTCACGCATGCAAACACAGGCACGCGCACTGCCTGCATCCTACTAGTGTACTCTTTCTGATTGGTGCTCGTTGAGCGATTTTCCTTTATTTATTAATTTTCTGCCATCCAAGGAAAAGGATTTTTGTTGTTGCCTTTGAGTTTTTTTACCCCCCGTCTCCTTCCCTTTTTTTCATTGGCGGGAAAGCGCGGGAAATGGCGGTGGACAGACAGGCTGACCCAGGGCTCAGGTGGCAGCTGTGTTACGACTTCTCTGCCAGGTCGTGGCTGATGGTATGACCACTCTTCCTCTCTCTCTCTTTCTCTCTCTTCCTTTCTCTCTATCCCGCGCCTTCACGCTCCGATTTGCTATCCTGCTGCGGCTTGGGTGACAGTTTGTGCGGCATCAGATCATATTTAGTCAAGGCTGACACTTGCTTTTCCTATTTTTGAGGCATCCTGATTTATTTGAATGGTTTCAGCTTGCACTGATAGGTAACACCAATGTAGCAGCTGTTTATGTTAAACTATTTTCTAAAGTCATTTTTGCGCAAAACAAATGGGGTCACATGTTCAACTTTGACAGGTAGGCCTGTGGTCTTTCCACCTAGACGTTATAAACAGGGCACGGGGTATTCATGGTCCAATACAGTATTGATTTTTATTGGTACTTACCTGACTAGACCCACTCAGATATAGGCATTTTTGATCAAATGATGCTAAATATGGCATCATAATTAAAATACTTTGATGGGATGGGATTGTAATTGTGAGGTCATAATGCATTCAGCTTGTTTACAGCTTGTTTAAATTCCAATTACATTTAGAATGTATCGGTCTGATTTATTATTGACTTGATTTTGAGAATTGAGAACACTTTTCACAGATTGACTGTGTAACACAAGCATTTTTTTGTTGAGCTATTTCTTTTCAATTAAGCCTAATTAATTAGGGGAAGAGGTACATGGGACAGCCCTTAAACCCAGTTGGCCCTCAGATGGAGGATCTGAGAACAGGCTCTGTGTGCAGGGTCTTATCAGGGGAGCTGACATGCTTCAAGCCCCCAGAGGCTGCTGAACTACAGGCTATGTAGGGCAGCACAGACGCGGCCGTCACAGAGTGTGTGTGTATGTGTGTGTGTGTGTGTATGTGTGTGTGTGGTGTTACCCAAAATTGGAGCCCTTTGAGGTTGGGTTTGAGGGAAGGGGGGTTACGTGAGAGTTGAAATGTAATTCTGTAAGATGGAGACATGTCAGGACAGGGTTTAAGTTGCTGGGGAAATGAATCATAACTGAATTTAGCGCTTTAAACTGGAGGGCCGCCCGGGCCTGCTAATTAAAGCAGTCGAAGATAGAAAATCTTGTATCTTCAAAACAGTTACGAAATGGGAAGTAATAATCTATTCATTTTAGGGACATTCGCTCAGTAAGATTTTATTATTTGCACCTTTTATTTTGGTCTATTCATCACCAAATATTCATGCAGGGTACATTTAAATGATACGGAAAAGTAGACTGTGTCACCAATACTATACTAAAGCAAAGCTGAACAGGGATGAAAGTCTGATATAAGTGGTTATATATCCTTGTGACCGCAATAAGAAATGTTACTTTACTTTTGAGATATCGCCCAGTTCAAACTTGCTTATTTTCTCTCTGGCTGATGCTACTTTGTGCAACTAAGTTTGACCTTGTTTTCCTCTTGACCAGCATGAGTTCTTTAACTGCCTCCTTTCTCTAATCCTTCTCTGACCTCAGAGTCACACACGACACCTTAACACTGCCCTCACTGTTCACTGGCTACTGCTACCCTTCACCTGCCCTGCTCTCTCTCCCCCCTCTCTGTCCACCTATCCATGTCAATCCTTCTCCACAGATGCCCACGCCACTGCCTCTCTCTCTCTCTCCCTCTCTCTCTCTCTCTCTCTCTCTCTCTCTCTCTCTCTCATGCACGCTCTCTATCTTGCTCTTTCTGTGCACAGATGCCTGGCTTGGCCTGCAACAGCTGTCCCGCCATGTGCTGCTACCAAGTGTTGCCGTGGCATTAGGGAAGGGGAGGGGGCTGGCTCATGAATATTCATATTCACTTGGACCCAGTCTACCAAACAGAGGCTGGAACTGCCAAGGAAGCCCCTCCCCTTGACAGAGTGGAGGGGTGCGGGATATGGTGGGGGAGCGAGAAAGATAGAGATCACGAGACGGAGAGGGGGAGTGCGAGAGAGCGAGACGGACGGCTGAGAGTAGAGTGAGCAGACCAGATTCTATGGCCCGGTTCCACCAAACAAGGCTCTCATCCTCGAGGTGTGAAAGAGCGCAGGAAACCGAGGGAGAGAGAGAGAGAGCGCGCGAGAGAGAGGGAGAGAGAGGGTGGCAAAGCCAAGAGCAAAAGACAGAATGATGGTACCATAAAGTGTCATGATTATTCCAGAGCAAAGAGATGGAGTTGGAAGATCATCAAAGCGACATGAAATGTCTGAATCGGAACCAAAATCTTCATTCACTGAGACAGCTTTTGGACTAATTCAATTTATGGTTCTCACATTTAACTGACATAAAAATGGTCCGTCAATGAGCAGGGCTTGAGGCACAGATTAGATGTTGGAAAAGTGCTCATTCACATACGAGGAAGAGGATGCAAACGCTTGGATGCGACGGCCCGGACTGAAGTGGTAGAGACGGAGATGTTAGACAGCTGGAGGAGAGCTAGGGTAGTCAACTGGTGGATCTTCCAGAACCAGTAGAGATAAAGAGGTATTGGTAGTGGTTATGGTAAAAGGTATTAGTCTTATGTGTCTTCTGATGAAACAAAAACATGAGAAGATACTGAGAAGGATTGTCAGATGAATGAAATATGAAGAATGAGAAATGGTAAAGGTAGCTGTAGATTAGGCTCAGGTGATTAGGCTTCCACTTACGAGATTTTAAGGGATGGATAGTGAAGATGGAAAGAAAGAAAAAGGAAGTAACAGATTACAGACAGGTGAAAATGGTTGGATAAAAAATATAAAATACATTGGTGCTACGATTGGATGGACGTGGGCCTATGTTAGGAGAGAGAGGGAAAGAGAGAGAGAGAGAGAGAGAGAGAGAGAGAGAGGTTCTTTGAATGTTTCTTTAGATAATAGTTAAGTGAAAGAATCTTCAGAAAAGCAAAAGAGGTTCTTCCACTTTTTGTAACTTTATTTTGTAAGAGTGTGAGGTTTAAGATGGATGCAGGGAGATAACGAAGACAGAGTGGAATAGGGAGAACACATGAGGGCGGATAGATGGATGAGAAGTGAAAAAAAGGACGGTAACAGGATGAGTTGGGTTTAAGACTGGGGCTGGACGGATGGATGAAGAGAGAGAGGTAGAGAGAGATAACAGATGAGGATGGTTGCAGTTGGGGGAGCGGAGGATCTGACAGGCCGGTCTCTGGTCTCTGGTGTGTCCTCTGTGCTCTTTCATGGGGAGCCAGAAAAGCAGATTACAGCGGGCCCTCTCTCTGTCTCTCCCTCTCCCTCTCTCTCTCCGTCTCTCTCCCTCTCTCTCTCTCTCTCCAGGGGAGGACAACCCCAACTCCCCCAGATACTGCAGCCTTTAAAGCCCCAGACCCGCCTGGATCCTGCCCAGACCTTGCACTGCTGCAGCAACATCACACACACACACGCACACACACACACACACACACACACACACAGCCATAAACTCCCACCACTTCAGACATTTGATACATTATTTCATAGCGGCTTCATCTCATGTATATCAAACCACACTTAAAACATGCGTTTCATTCAGCAAGTATAGATTCGGTGGGTTTTGAGTGTTGTTTCTTCATGAACGTAGAAATGCTTCTCAGAAAGGCAAATCATGCTCAGAAAAGCCACTTTCAAGACACTATCTATGTAGAACACAAGATAACTGAGGCCACTGTGTGTGTAAGCATTGTAGTAACAAGCTGGAAGAGCAGAAGTGCAAGTTGGCCGTAGTGTGAAGTATGAAGTGCGGCGGCACACTTGTGTTTAACCATGCGAGTGCGGGATGGCTGGCCTTTGTGTCCTGCATAGGCTGTGCACTGCGACACATCCACAAAACAGAGGAGGCCGTGAACCACGGTGTGACATGCTGTCAGCAGTAGCAACAAACCACGACAACACTTCTACCACCTTTGTCTGATCTTGTGTTAAATCAAAAGAAGTTATCAAAAAAGATATTTTTGTGTCGGCACACTAGTGACCAGCCCACTAGTGGATGCAGCTTTAAGACTTCCAAATGGTGCGCAGAAGTGTGTGTGAAACGATACTGCTTGTGAAACTGCTGTGTACTCGCTCACACATGCACAGCAGTTAACAGTAACCGATGGTTGCAGTAAACGAGCGTTTCAAATCATAAGCAAGGATGTGTTGTATGTGTGTGTGTGTGTGTGTGTGTGTGTGTGTATTTTCCTGCTAGGCTAGTCCACCAGAGCTGTTGTTCTGGCATCATTAAGCTGTAAGGTGAACTCTAAGGGTGTGCACTAGGCTCTGTTAGGTCAAACAGCACATTTTTCCCATTCATTGAACTGTTCCTTTAATGCATCCCCACATGCAGATACATTTAGAGGTACACTCCTTTACACTCACGGTAAACACATGCATACAATAACCGTGAAAACAAACCTGTCCCTAAAACATTAATGTTTCCTTCTCTTTCACACTCATACACACACTCTCTTCCATGCTTGCACATTTCTGTCCATAGCTCTCTCGCTCTCATACACACACACACACTCTCAAGCACGCACCTTTCCGTCCATAGTTCGTCTCTCGCGCGCACACACACACACACACACACACACACACACACACACACACACACAGACACACACACACACACACACACGCTCATGCACGCATAGCTCTCTCTCTCATTCACACTCATACACACACTCTCTCCCATGCACACACCTTTC
>JBBIGA010000027.1:12649447-12663405 GCA_037576975.1 Alestes dentex | reverse complement strand
AGAGAGAGAGGGCGAGAGAGAGAGAGAGAGAGAGAGAGAGAGAGAGAGAGAGAGAGAGAGAGAGAGAGAGAGAGAGACTCCAGAAAACTCTCCAGAATACACTTCATAAAACAAATCTGAAAACACCCCAGAAAATACACCAGAAAACACTCCAGAAAATACACCAGTAAAAAACACCAGAAAAAACTACAGGAAACACTCCAGAAAACACACCAGTAAAAAAACACCAGAAAACACTACAGGAAACACCCCAGAAAACACTCCAGAGAATACACCAGAGACCACTCCAGAAAATATACAAGAAACCACTTCAGAAAATACACCAGAAAATATTCAAGAAAAGACACCAATATAAACACTCCAGAAAATACACTATAAAACACTCAAGAAAACACCAATAAACACACTAGAAAACACTCCAGAAAACACTACTGATCCGATTCAGCTGAGAATTAAACAGGCTTTCTGAGTGACTCTTATTCCAGGAGATTCTGGTGTTGCTTATACTTCACACTTTTTCCTTTTCCTGCTCACAACTCTCTGCACTTTAACTCTCAGCACCTGCCGCCTCACCTCACACACGCTTTCACTGGTCACGTGGTCTCAGTTCAGCAGAACACAGACCTTCAACCAACAGCCAGAACCCACCGAAACCCACCCTGACAGACAGCAGTGATGATAAGGCAGAACGGGACAGTCCTGTTCTCTCTTTACTGCCCTTCAGCATAACCCCGGCGGGACGTCCCGAGCGGGAACGGCGCCCACGTGCAATTCCAGACCGTCTGAGTTCACCTCACAGCTCACTTTAATATCTTCTTTAACGTCACACATTGTATACACATAAACACACACACACACACACACACACACCTCGCTCTCTCTCTCCCTCCCTCCCTCCCCCTCTGTGCCATGTTGTTGCCGGTGCACGGTTAATCCCCCCGCCGTCCGTGCTCCACTCCATGCCCGTCTTTAATTCCCCCTAAAGCCCCCCAGCTGCCCTCCTGCCTCCGCACTCCGCGCGACAGACCGCGAGCCACTCGGGCTGATTAATAATTCACCGGCGCGCGCGACTTGCTCTCGTCCTGTTTCTTTTATTCCGGGCCCCCAGTGCCCTCGCTCACTCTCTCTATCACTCTCTCTCTCTCTCTCTATCACTCTCTCTCTTTCTCTCTCTCTATCAGTCTCTCTCTCTATCACTCTCTCTCACTCTATCTACCACTATCACTCTCTCTCACACTCTCTATTACTCTCTCTCACACTCTCTTTCTATCACTATTGCTCTCCCTCTCTCTCTATCATTCTCTATTGCTCTCTCTCTTTCTCTCTCTCTCACTTTATCGCGCCGCACCGTCGCTTTTTTTCCAGCGTCTATTGAACGCCGCCCCCCCTCGTCGACTGAAGGTCCGCGTGCTGGAGGAGAGGAGAGAGGGATGATGATGGAGAAGAAGCGTGGAGCCGCCGCGAGGGAGAAAAGTTGAGTCTTACGAACCGGGAAGACTTACCTTCGAACAGACTGAGAAAAGAACCGGGGCTGGGACTCTCTCCCTCTCTCTCTCTCTCTCTCTCTCTCCCTCTCTCACACACACACACACACACACACACACACACACGCGCGCGCGCGCGTGCGCGCGCTCTCACACGGGCCGCCGGTTTTCGGAGAGACTTTCTTGTCCAGCCGCCTTTCAGATCCGGACCGCGGATTATATTTAAATATCTTTTTTATTTTCTTCTGAGTCTTAAAAAAGAAGAAGAGAGACAGAAAAGAAAAGAAAATGCTCGTGGTCTCGAGGTAAAAAGCCGCTCCTGGTCTCTCCGACAGCGGCGAGGACAGAAAAAAGCGAGCGCTCCCTCTCTCCCTCTCTCCTACTCCTGTCTTTCTTTTCTTTTCTTTTTTTTTTTGAGAGGGTAAACTTTTTTCCGAAGGAGGAGGAAAAGAAAATGGGTCTTTGAGACTGTTTGGCACTCTTCCCCGCCGCTTCACAATGGTACGTGCTGTGTAAATCAACAGTTTGCTCCCTTCTTTTCTTTCTGTCTTTTCGTGATGTTTTTTTTTTTAATAAAACGTGTTTAGAGAGCGAGAGGAAAGACGCGTTTTTTTAAATTAAAACGGCTGAAATTCAGCCTCCCCTCAATTTATTTACCACCACAAGCACCAAAAAACAAACGTCTTCCTGCTCGCTCCCAAACTGTAAAACACCACGAAAAAAGCTTTTTTTTATATTTCAAACTCTGGCTCCTGTTTTGTTCCGGTGTCTATGAAATGTACGTTAAATGTTGGTTAGCGTGTTGTTTTGATGTCGATTAGCTTGATTAGCCTCAGTCTGGTGAGGAGAGCCTTGTTTTGAGACCCCAGCTCTTCTCTCAGGACTAACAGGGGGGGGTTAAAACCAGGGGGCCCAGAGCTCAGACCTGCTGTCATGCCTGGAGTCACCTGCTCTAAAGTTTACCAACAAACTTAACCGTTAGCAGCATAAACCGTCCGGCTGCAGCTGTTGGGTCTACTTGAACGAGTTCATACTGGAGCTCTGTTTGCTCCGGTCCGTCCAGCGTGGGCAAAAACAGCGCAAATTGTATTAAAACTGCTGGACCGCGTGTCACGTTATTGCACTTGCTGCGCCGTCTCTCCATCCTCGGCTCTTAAATGTGCGCTAGACGTGCCCCATTGCTGCACTTGCCATTATTTGCACTGGGAGTGTGGCACATGGAGCCCTCCGTAGCTGAAAGGCCCGGGGTGCCAGTGACCGCCCACCTCTGCTCTGTCAAAAGGCAACAAAGCTGTGTGTGCTGGAGACTTTTTATTAAAGGGACAATAGCTCTGGGTGCCATTCATTCATTCAGACCTGTCAGTCCCAGCGTTTCTGCAGCATGTCTGTCACACGCTGGGTCGCATTGATCTTTTTTTTTATTGAGGATATTTATTAGCTCTTAAACACTTATAGAGAGCCGTGGCCACACACACACGCGGGCGCACACACATAAACACACACACATACACACACACACACACACACACACAAGTTTGGATTCCTTTCTTCGTGGGGTATTTTCTATTTCTTTGACTATTGCTAAATTATGTAACCCTCCAAGAACTTCTAAGCTTTTTTTTTGCATTTCAGATAATAGCTGGATTTAAAAACATTTAAACAATAAAATGTTCTTCATGCAGGTACACACACGTAAACACACGCACACGTTTGTATTCCTGTCCTCATGGGGTATTTTCGGTTGTCTTTTACTGTTGCTAAATAATGTAAGGCAGCATGAACTTCTGCATTTCATATAACAGCTGAATTTGTTAATTTTAAACACTAATGTTTACCTCCTGCATTCTAAGCAGATTTACCTATCATCTTTTTTATTCCCCAGAAAGTGTGAACCACATGATGACACATACACATAATAAACTGCCATTTTTTAATCTTCTGATTTTTACTGGTGTAGCAGTAATTTTGTTTACAGTTTTAAAGTCATGAAATCTCATGCCAGTGCTACTCCACTTTTGGTGTCTATAATATTTTATATCTGCATACCCCACAGTATGCAGCATAAATCATTTGGGAAAAATGGAGGAACAATAATGAGTTAATTGAACGAGTCCTGTTTCCACTCTAACATGAAGAAATTGTGGCCATTTCTTAAACAATGTAGAAGTTCGGTTGTGGCTTTAAGTCCGTTTCTGCTGATGCAAGATGTTTTTTCTCTCATATTCAGTGCAATGACTGATAAAAATTGGTCTGCTTTCATCCTTTAAAAAAATCTTTTGCGCAAGAAGAGTGTCTCTGAGGAAGAACATTACTGCTGTTTTCCAGGCTCATGGGACTAATTGTTGCCTCCATACTGAAATATCTGAGGAGGCATCCAGATTTTGGAGGTCAGAGTTGACAGAAGATCAAATGAAATTCTTGCATTTAGAGCTGTGTGAATTGTGCTATTTCCAATTAATAGAAAATGTCAGATGAAAATGTTTGTGCTTCAGTGTCTTTAAGTCGTAATGACCTTGAACTGACGATGTGTCATTTGGCTCCTGATCTGTCTGGAGTGATTGGATCGCCCACATTTGACTGGTTTTGCTGATGAGATCTAACCTTGAAGCGGCAGATGATTTCCAGGCGGGCCTGTATATCAGCACATTAATATGGATAATTATTTGTTTACTTGCTTTTTTAAATGGCACTGGCCCAAATAGGCCAGTCTTAAAGGAAGTGAGGGAATACATTCTGTGCTCGGCTCCGCTTGGGATTAACGTCTTCCCTTTAAAACCGAGGACTGAGCTGCCTTTAATTACTTGTTTCCAAACAACAATCGAAGCTGCAAACTTTTTGATAGTTGAAAGCTGACAGCTATTGTGATATTGGACGCGTGTCAGAGTGAGCTTTCGAGCTGGCACAGCCTGATATACCGTCATCAAACGGCCTCACTCTCAGCTTGTATCTCCTCTGAATGTGTGGGAACTCAACGGCGTCTACTTATTATTCACTTTAATATGTGGATGTTACAGAAATATGAAGATGCCATCTGCATCTAAAACAGTGTTTCTGAGTGACTCTAGAAGAAATTCCATTTTGTAGCACCGCAAGTACTGAGAGGTACTTGCTTGATGGACCTTTTTCATCCAGGCTGAATGAATAGAGTCTAGTCAAAGGTACATTTAGAGAGCTTTGTTGCATGTGCTATAGTTTTTTTAGAGTGTTCTGTTATGTGCAACTAAGAGAAATTCTCGTTAATCGGTAGCCTAGCTCACTTTTTTTGGTCCAGGGTGTCCAATCTTATCCTCATTTTCATTCCATTCCCATAAACAGACACCCCTACTTTTGGTTTACTCAGTGTTGATGCAGGATAGACACACCAAACAAGTAGAAATGTAGGCCCTGTTAGCGCCCCCTATACTGCAATGCTGCATTGCGTCAACTCTTACTTTGTATTCCTAGGCAACGAACTTAATACCCCTGGCCATTGAACTGTATAGCTAAGGCAATTCTCAGGCACTTAAACAGTAATCATCCTTTCACTTCCTACCTTTTGGAGCCATTACACTGGCAAAACACCAAAATAAATAAATAACAAAGCACAAATGAAGCAGGCTTCCGTGAAGGCTTTTGCACATCCAATGCAATTTATTTATTCTACATAATAACCCGTGATAGGAAATTACCGTTACGTTAGGCCACAATGCCTATAAAGAACGCAATTGTACCAGCATCTACAGCTCCAACATCCTTGCCAACAAACAATAAGCAGTCTCCCACCTACACCTCCCCCTTTCTTTTGCTATTATATCCCCCCTTCACTCGTTTTCCTCTCCCCCTCTCCTCCAGAGATGCAGGTATGAAATATCACATTTTCCAGCGTTTTTCCCTGAAGTGGCCCTGGCAAACGTTCACACGACGTACATTTCTCCTTTCATATATTCCCCCCCCCCCCGCCATTTTTAACAAACAAGTCCGTCTCCCCCCTTTGTCTTTGATGTCTTTGCCATATTACCCAGGTTTGGAGAGAGTTAATGGGTATGTAGAGATCCTGTGAATTCCCAGTCACCCACTATCTGCAAAGAGCCTTAGAGGAGCACAGCAGGCCGCTTATTGTTTTTCGAGCTGATGGCGGTGGTGATGGTGGTGACGATGATGATGATGTTAGGAGAGAATGTCCCCAAGAAAGATTAAGAATTCCTCTCAGGGAGGTAAAGAGTTGCCTGCTGGTCTCATGTGTTGTCGTGATCTGTAGCAAGACTGGTTTAGGGAAGGATTCGTGAGTAGATCGGTGGTTTTGCAATATGCGTGCATGTTGTGATTTATCCAGTGCCATGACCGAGTGCCAAGTGGGCCATCCTGCAATCCACATACGTTCAGTTCAGTGTGAATCTCTGTATATGAGAGAGCACAAGCTTGCTAAAACAAGAGGAATATCACAAATCTCCAGAAATTCAATCAACACCTTCTATAGCCTTCAGATTATTCAGATCATTGACTGTGATCTGTTGTCTCCTCATCACAGTCCAACCTGAAGAGACCCGAGGAATATTTATCAGCCACTTTTTATCATCAGGCATTTTGAATACTCATTTAGGTCACAGGGCCTTTGAATATGCTTTTGTTGCTTGTAATGTGTTAATTAAGAGAGGCCATTTTTGCTCAGGGCTGGCCATATGGATTGGGCATATGTTGCATATATGTAGAAAAGGGTGGTATATATAATTGATACTGTGCTCCACAAAAATCTACCGAGAGGGAAAAGCAGGCCAGTGCTACAGGGAACTACATCAAACAATCAGCGCAGACTCAAACAAACTATGCCCCTTTTAAGTGTGAAGGCAATCTAGGCAGAGAGAGAGAGAGAGAGAGAGTTGTTTACAGTCTTCTAATCTAACTCAATGACTGTCCATTTTCATTCTTCTGAGGAAGCTAGTCTGTCGTAATGTTAATCCGAATCTATCTAAATGCTCTTTTCATAAATGTTAAATGAAATGAAAGTGCAAATAAATCCTATATGCAGTTAAATGCCCAGATTTGTCATGCAGCATGAATGAAATATGCCATATTACAACAATTTGATACATTTTCCACTCAGTAAAGTTGATCAATATCACTACAAGTAGCAGAATCTAATCAGCATGATGGAAAACGCAGACACCCAAAGCTTCACATGATTGCCAAAAATGATGTCAGATGGACTGCCCTTATGATTGTTCACACTGCAGCTCTTTTATTATTATCAAGAGTATTTGTTATATTCCCGAACAGTCACAAATCAACATTTTCAATAAATGAATGTATTGAGCCACTGTTACATGAAGTCATCCATAGTGCATGGCTTGTAACTTTAATTTTATTTGATAGATGACAATAGCATGACACTGTCAAACAGCCCAAGATAGTTCATCGACACTCGGACAAATGATGTAGTTGCAGTGACACTTGGCCTGACACTGTGGCAAAAAAAAACAACAAAAAAAAACAGGTATGTTTGGCTTTTTTACAGCAGGCCTTGAAAGAACAGTCCAACTATTCCTTTAGGCACACTGTGTTCTCAAGGAAATAGGTAATGATTTCGGAATGCAATTTGCATCATGCTAATTGGAGGAAATTAGCCTTCACTCCTTGTTAGCGGTGTGCAGTGCTTTGGTACAGTTGTAAATAAGCAGAGTACGACCGACCTCTTCTGAATGTTTGACCACAGTTGAGGTCAGTGGAAAATCATGCAAATTCGACTTTTCATCATCTTACTGCTACAAAAGCAAATTCAGGGTATGTACTGCAAGATGTGACGCTAATTTTAGATGATTTTTTCAAATTGGTTTGCGGGTTCCATCAAAAAGCTTTCGGAATTAACCGAAGGAAGTAACAGCTGCGCTTGGGGCTTGTACTGTTGATCTCTAAGTCAAACTCAGATGGCTGGCATTGGGAAGTACACCCTGCTTCCACTGGAAAATGACCATTTGTACACAAATGGCTTTGCTTTTTAGACTGGAGAACACTGCGATACACTTTAGTGTAATTGAGAAGTACTTCAATGTTATAATATACCAGTGCAGTTCAATCAGTTTAGCCTTCTAAGGCATGTTTAGACATTCTGAGGTCTGCAGAGGGCTAACAAGAGAGAAAGGGAAAGGCCATGTAACCGCTCATTGCTGTGGATATGAATAGCTTGTGTTGCAGTGACAGCTCGGTTAGCCAGCGTCTGGGACTTATTATAGTCCTGTGTGTGAGCGTGTACGTCTGTGTGCACGTCTGTCATTTTAATGTTGTGTGTATTTTTATACAAGTCCGTATGGTACAGCTAAACATTTTTATATGGGTGTGCATTCAAAAGTTTAAATCAAATGCAGCTCATAAGCTTACACTGAATTGACGTCCTTATCAGAAACTGAGAGCTGCTTCATCATAAGAGTCCGGCAGAATAAAATAGGCCTGGGTGTGTGCTTACATACATTCTGCTGATCTGGGACAAATTTCCTGCTATATGCACTGATCATATAACAGCAACTCCTTGCCCGAACATAGAAAGGCCAGTCTGGGAACTGAGTTCCCACTCTTTATATCCTGAGGCGCATTTATATCCCGGCTATGGCTTTACTCGCTGCTTTGCTGTCTGATTTAATGTTATTCACTAATTTGTTATATTCCCCGAACAGTCACAAATCAACATTTTCAATAAATGAATGTACTGAGCCACTGTTACACAAAGTCATCCATAGTGCATGGCTTGTAACTTTGTTTTTATTTGATAGATGACAATAGCATGACACTGTCAAATAGCCTAAGATAGTTCATCAAGATTTGGACAAATAATGTAGTTGCAGTGACACTTGGCATGACACTGTGGCAAAAAAACCCCCAGGTATGTTTGGCTTTTTTACAGCAGGCCTTGGACGAACAGTCCAGCTATTCCTCTAACACAGCGCGTTTAGGCGCGCTGATCTGGGACAAATTTCCTGAGATATGCACTGATCATATAACAGCGACTCCTTGCCCGAAACATAGAAACGCCGGTCTGGGAACTGAGTTCTCACTCTTTGTATCCCGAGGCGCACTTTATATCCCGGACATGGCTTTACTCGCTGCTTTGCTGTCTGATTTAACGTTATTTCACTAATGACTAAAAGTGGGAAGGGGAGCTTATTCAGCCCCTCGGCCCCAGCCAGGCTCTTCCTCAGCATACAAATGAACTGGCATGAATGGGGTCGACACTCAGAGAAAACACAAACTACCTTGGCGGCCGTGCAGGGAGAAAGGGCCTGCTGTGTGAGTGCTGGGTGCCGAATAAGTCATGGCTATACTGGAAAGTCAGCAGGTGCGGACCTAGACCAGTCGGAATCTCTGGTCTGGCTGTGCGCAGCACACAGAGCGGTATTGAGGAGGTATTGGGGAACCCACTGAGACAGATCACAGAAGCCCACACAGCACCTGGGCCGTGCAGCATAAAGCCTGCTTACACTGCAATGTCTCGTTAGCTGGGTGGTTCTATTCGGCCCGGCTGTTTAGTAAATCCGGCATGCGACTGTAATGTGTGGAGAAATAATACAGGGAATGTCGTTGTCGTTAACTACAAGTTAATAACGGCAGAACATCGCATAACCCCTGTATTCTTCTTGAGATCTGTATGGACAGATAAATAAATATAAATGCAGATGCTGTCATATTAAAACCTCTTAACACATGTTTTTGGTTTAATTAAAAATCAGGCTGAATGGAATGAAATGGTCCAAAATGACTCGAACCTCACATAAAAGTCAAAATGTTTTTACCATCTCTAAAAGAACAGATACAAGGTTTTTCTTTGACAGCTGCAACATGCTGTTGTTTATGAACAGAATAATGTTAGACACTGTTGATTAAGAAAGTAGTGATGTAAGAGGAGTTGAACTGATGATGTGTGTGACTTTTATATTACATTTCAGGCCACCGAAACCTTTCTGGTGAACGAAGACCCGTCCAGAGGTCCTGGGATGCCAGAATGCTTTGTAGTGTCTGATTCCTACAGGGTATGCCTCATTATTACTATTATCCTTATTATTGCAATTGTTATTATCCTTATTGTTGTTATTATTGATTTGTTATTTGAGTCAGCGGTAATTACAGCGACGGATAGTCCACTTTCATGCTCTTGATAATTGCACCACAATCATAATGTCATTCACAACTCTCTCTCCTCAGCTGCAAGCTATTACCATCATTATTTCCACACACACTTTGGGGGGAGAAAAAAAAAAGGAAAAAGAAACCTTACAACTCAGCCGAAGCACTGCTCTCTCGTGGGAACGAAAATTATAACGATAATGTGCAGCACACTTGTATAAAATGTGAGAAGGACACAGAGGGAAAAAGGGAGGGAGAGGGAAGGAGAGGTGAGGGTTTTAAAACTACACGCAGTTGAAGGAAGAAAAAAAAAAAAAACCAGTGCTCAGCTTTTTAAAATTCTGCCCCGCAAGCTCATTTGGGTTTACAGCAATGGGAGTAAAATAAAATGGCCATAAAAACAGAAGGACGGGATGAAGAGATGGAGGGATGGAGGGTTGGAGGGATGGTGCTGGGAGTCCGTGGATGACTGAAAATTGGTTTGTTAATGAGCTGGGAGCCGGTTTTCTACTCTTTGTTTCTTTTTGTTTCCAGCGGATGGCTTTTGCCAAGTTTCTCAGAGAAAATTTGGGTTGCTCCGGCATATCGAGTGTCTCGGGGTGCAGAGACTAACTGAAAACGGAGGGAAAATGGGAAGGTGCCATTGGTGGGGAAGTAGGAGAAGGGGCGGGGAGCAGAAATGGCAATATTGGATATCAGGGATCAGCGAGTTTGCGGACAGTCTGAGGAGAAGGCCTGCTGGTCCGGCCTGGAGTTTCGCACAGGTGTAATAATGGTGAATAGCTCGGAATAAGGAAGTCCTGATTCAGGCCCCATATCTTTTGTCAATCTAGTGGCTCCTTTTTAATGAAAACTCCCTGGATGATTGGCTCATTGTTCTCAGAACACCAGCTTTTCAAGCCGCCAAGTGTTGAGTCACTCTGGTGTGGTTTTAAACCAGTAGCTAATGCGTTAGCACAACTCCAAATGGCACATCCATCATACAGAAGAGTTAAGAATAACTTAACGCCTTGCAGATGCCGGTCTCAATATGCTGGCGACTGCCGAGCTATCACGGCTAAGTGTGCCGCAAACGTGTGCATTTTAGTCTTGTGAGAAAGATGCTCGCCCGCTCCTAATCTAGGCCCAGCATATGGTTCTGCCATGTGTTAGCTCCATCCACTCTGACCGCTAAACATTGGGCTCATTTATGGAGCGATGGTACACGAGTCCTCCTAAGCGTCGGGTGAAAGTTGTTCTTGAGTGTCAGGAAAATTTCCTTCCTCAATACCACTGTAATAAAAGCCACAGATCGTCATTTACAAGGAGCAAAGTCAGTGACAGTCCTCTCCCACAGTTCTGTATTCTGTTTAGAATTCTGTACTGTAAAACATATTCCCTATTGAGGGGTACTTATACATGCAGGCTGAAGGGTCACGAGTGGTCACTCTGGCTGCCAGTGACCACGCACCAAAAGCGACTCTCATTAAGTTACAGTATCTGCAGATGGTGCGGTTTGACCTGACCCCTGTCACTCAGGCGCATGCGAGCACACACACTGGCCGAGTGCTCCCTCCTTGCCTCGCTCCCTCTCTCTCCCTTGGCTGTGTGCGGTAATTGGCCACACAGTGCCGGCTCCGCTCTTTGTTTCCCCTGCAGTGGCTTGCGGTGGTGCTGTGCAAGGCAGCAGGCCTCATAAATCCTGAGGCCTCGGGTGTCAGTTCCAAAACTTCAGCTCCGCTTCCCCACAATGACTTCACCCCCACCAAGCCTCCCCACCCAGACACACACTCTCCAGAACTTTGCTTTCTTTCCCTTCGCCGCCTGCTTTTTCTTTAATGCGCACTCCCAGTCCTGTTACAAGCTTTCATTATCTGGCCTTTGGATTCGACAGTCACAACAACATACATGTGCGTCTCTGTGTGAGCTCAAGACAAGATCCCTATCTGTCAGCGTCTGACAAATGCTTGTCATCACTCTATAACTTTTAACTTTTTTCTTTTTTTTAAATTGACAACTGCTACTGTCATCTGTCCTTGTCCCCGGATAGCTTGCCTATTGTATAGCGTACATAGACGCTTTAGACGTGATCTTCGATCTTATCAGCAAAGTGGGATTTTTTTTTCTTTACAGCCAAACACTGGGAGTACTGTTTCGCATATTATGTGTCTTGTGAGCACAGTCTGTGTTTGTAAATTGATCCCGTTTGCCATTACAAACAGCTCGTACTAGTGCAATACAACATGTTACGTTGATCCCGACCATATTAATGTAGTAAGCCATGAGAGGCCATGTACTACAGTGAGTTTACTGTCTTATGCGAAGCAGAGTGGCAAAAAACAAGGTAAAATACACCAATGTGCAATCATTAATTTTATTAGTAATAATAAATCACAATAAACAATTGTTCCACCAAGTACTTTCTAGTTACCACACAACACAACTGTCACAGTTTGATTTTTATAAACAGCACAATCTTTTTTAATACCACAGAGCATTAATACATTGAGTATTTCACAATGACTGGGAACTATCCACTTTTACTCATAGTTTAGTGATATAATATAGTAGTAGAGTGCATATAGTAGCAGGGCATTTGAAACATTGTGTTTAATTAAAATTTGTAACTGTATTGCCCCTCAGTCTTTCCCAAGCGTTCTCGACTTTGAACGATCAATTCATCAGTCCATTAATTTGGGCCTGAAGCTTTCAGATGTCTGAAATTGTAATTTAGCAATCGTTAATGCTCAGTGTCCTACTTAGAATGTCCCTTGTTACATGCTATTATTATTTTTTTTTAAATGTTGTTTTCAGTTGCACTATTTTAAATGATCACTATTTTGCACATGCATATGATACTTTGCAGTCTTCAATTTTGACATCAAATTCAGATTTTTTCTGAACTGGACATTCTGTCCATTCTGTCCAAGTCATTTAATTAATTGTGTTAATTAACACAAACAGTGGAAAGAGGAACTAAACATTGGCCTCGGAACGGTGCATCACTACAGCCCTAACGCTTGAGTGAATCTACAAACCTGTCCAAACATTAACTGTACAGCTTCCTACTCACTCCATCACAGCCAAACTTTGTAATTTTTTACTCATCTGTGCAATAACCTTTTCGTTTGTTGACGATGATTCACGTCCTTCCTTTCAACTGAACGTGACTGTTTGAACATGTACAGAACTGTGCCAAGGTCTTAGGCACCTGAGAAAATATTTAAAAACTATTAATGAGTAGTGAGAGTTTTTCTCATTAATATTACTAAATATACTAAATCAAACTATAAATAATAAATACAAACAGCATTATACAGTAAATATAGAGTTTTTATATACAGTAGGCCTACATCAGTGTGTTCCCTGTGGAAGCCCAATATTAGTTCAAACCTGGTTTGACTCAGTCAGTCCTCTGTTAAATTAAATGTGATGGCATTTCACAAATCCAAGCATCAGCTGGAAGCATCGAGGAGAAATCTGGAACCAAACCTGTGTTCTCCTCACCAGCTCACAGACTATCAACTATTTTTTTTTTTAACAAACAAAACACATCTTGATACTTTTCACTGTTTTCTTGTTTGTTTGGGTTTATTCTGATATTAGTTTTACCAGCAGGAAGACACACTGAGAAAATGCTTTTACACAGTCTGCATAGGTGTCTAAGATTTTGCACAGTACTGTACCAAACCTGCCCCCCCATGACAAGTTCTGCAACACACACACAGACACCTTCTGCTGGACTAACACTGGCTGCTTTGCTACCTTGACTTAACTTACGTCTTGTTGTTTTCTGTGTGTAGTTTAGCATCCTGAGAGTCTCTCTCTCTCACTCTCACACACACACACACACAGAATGCCGTTCTCCGTGCTCCTGATCTACAGAGCCGCTGAGGCTCTGGCGGAGGGAGGGAGAGAAAGTTTTTTTTCCCCTTCTCTCTCGCTCTTTCTCCTCCCTCCTCAAAAAAGTTTTAGAGGGAGCTTTCACTTCGCGCTAGGCGGGGTTAGCACTGAGAGCATGGAGTGAGAGAGAGAGAGAGAGAGAGAGAGAGAAAGAGAGAGAAAGACAGAGAGTAGCGAACGACTGCAATGCAGCACCACAGCGAGCTTCCATCCGTCTGCAGCTCTTCTCACAGCTAAAAGCTCAAAAACATGTACTCCCCGTACTGCCTGACACAGGTAAACCCAGCCGCTCCTCCACTCTCTCTCTCTCTCTCACACACACACACACACACCGGGAGGTGACACTTTTAACCAGTTTGTGTCGTAGATCGGTTGTGCTTCTTTAACTGAGTTTCTTGTTTTCAACCTCACTTTTGCTTAGCTCTCTCTCTCTCTCTCTCTCTCTCTCTCTCTCACACACACACACACACACGCACACACACACACACACACACACACACACAC
>JBBIGA010000027.1:12624964-12648820 GCA_037576975.1 Alestes dentex | reverse complement strand
ACACACACACATATATATATACATATATATATATATATATACACACATATATTCATACATATATACGTGTGTGTGTGTGTGTGTGTGTGTTTTTTTAATGGCACACCTTTTTTAATGGCACTTCTTATGCACACTTTTCATATTGTAGCACAGATATTTTAAACAGAAAATACTTCCTTCTGATTTATAATTATAAATCTTAAACTTCCTTAAACTTGCCTCACCTTATAATGAGCACATAATATTTAATGCATTCATTTGAAAGAAATCAGATCAGCTTCTTATTTAACCGGTTACTTGCCTGGAGCCGTTCCTCTTTACCTTGTCAGGAAGTCCTGCATAAGTGGAAATCATGTTTATTGCAGACAACACATGCACTTTTCTCCTTTAATGTATTTTCATATCACAAGAAAGCTCTTGATTCTAAATGACAGTTAATGCAACAGTACTCTATCTGCTTTTTTTTTCTATTTCCCGCCACTCTTCTCCTTGGGTTTATGTCTGCTCTGATAACTTTTTTTTTTTATCACACTAGCAAAGCCACATTTAATATATTCTTTATGCAGTTCCAGTAAAAGGCTGGTGTGTATTGTCATGGTCCACTTATTTAAAAGTGGATTAAATAGCTCTGTTGTCTGTTTTGCGCTCCACTGGCATGAGTTCTGTATGTAAAAGCGTCACAGCTATTTCACTGCTATTGAAAAGCTGAATATGTTTGTTATTACAGCAGAATAACATGTCAGGTTTATCATTTACGCTTCTTGCTCTCTGCAAATCCTGGCACAACGTCGTGTCCGTTTTCCACAAGAATTCTGATCATGTCAACTTTTCCCCTGCATTTTTGTTTTTTAAACCATCCCACAGCATTGTGTTTTTGTTGTGCTTTGTTTTTGAACGGCACGGTAGCATTTTCAATGCTGGAAGAGTGATCAGGAGTTTTCTTTAGTTTGGCAGAGGGGTGTGTGTGAGTGTGTGTGTGTGTGTGTGTGTGTGTGTGTGTGGGGAAGGCAGCGCGGCGGAGGTTTACACGCGGACAGACCACAAACTGTCTGTTTTTACTGAGAAATGCCGCAGTTATCCAAACGCCTCTTCGCTGGGGCTTCGTCTCACTCCCGTCTCGCACTAAGGAGCTCTACTCCTTCATCAACTTTTCTAAACTCACACTTTTATACGTTTTGTCTGTGGGTTCTTCCCGCCAGAAACAGAGTTTGCGTTCCTGTGTTTTTCCTGCCCACCTCCAGTGGCTGTTTCTTTCTGCCAGCGCGAGGCTCCTCAGCTCACATATTATCGAAGTGTAGTCGTAGTAGTAGAATTTATCTTGCCCAGCAAGTGAGTGACAAATAGTAGCCGCCCTTGGGCACAAACACACACACACACACACACACACACGACTGTTTCCTGCAGTTTCACCGCACGGGTCTGGGCAGCCGTTCTGGGTGATGGTGGAGCTGTTTATCCCTGGGCAGTGGTGGACAAGTAGGCTGGCAGAGTCCATGTGAATCCTAATTCATTCCTGATTTTACAGTGGTTTTATTAAAACAATTTCAGTTCTGTGCCTCTGCCGCTGCTCAGCAGAAGTAGAGTGTGTGTGTATGTGTGTGAGTGTGTTTCTACTTGTATTTGCAGGCTTGAGGTCTGTTTTCCATTGCAAACCCTCAAACAATAGTTACAGTCCTCACAGTCATATTCTGTAATTGAGAGAAACAATATAATTTAGTGTCACTCTGGGTTATTTTACAGTCAAGATCAGTCTAAATGACTAAATTGCAGCACTTGCAGTTTCACTGCAGGTCCCTTTGAAAGCTTTGCTCACATTTCCTCCGACCATAAATCAGCAAAAGGTGCGGATTATCAGGCGTCAATGGGCATTACAGCAAAAAATGCAGGTTACACTTTTGTTCCACTCCACATTAATGCAGACAAACTGTCTGCAGGACATTTATCAGGAACGCTTTAGTCAGTTTGGGGGATTTTGAAGGCCCGGCTAGTGTTCCTGTAAGCAGATCAGGCCAGATTTATCTCCTGCGTCTGAAATCCACATATTACCAGCTTAGGTTTGCGACGAACCCTTACGCATCTCACTTCCAGATGAAGCAGGATGAAATGCAACTGGAAAAGCAAATATACAATATTATAATATTACCAAACGGCCTCCGGCTTGTCTTGGCTCGGCCAGAGCCTTTTATAAAGGATGTAGAGAAAATTGCTGTGCAGGCATATTTTTGAAAGTTTCTTTTTTTTCTTCCAACCCCCCCCCCCCTCTCCCTCAACATTTTATAGCCTTGAGGTTTTCTCAGTACAATATAAAAAAGCTATATTTGCAAGACCTCTGGAATTAATAAGTGTTAGGACTAACGTGGTTCTGCAGCAGGGAGGACGCAGCTCGCAACAATGCAGCTCGTGTGCTTTTCCATTAATTAAAAAAAATAATTGATAACAGAGGCAGCGGCCAGAGGTGCACGTGGCGCACACACGCATGTGCGCGAGGCTGTGTGTGCAAAAATAAAGTAAACAGCATGATTTCGGATTTTTTTTTTTGTTAGTTTTGTTTTTGCTGAAGTTTGTTTTTTTTTCTGCAGATGAGTCTTTTCTCTGGGCTGCAGAACTTTAGAACACTCGTGCAGCAGAACCTTCAGGATGCGAAAGTTCGAATTCGAACCCGCGCGCAGCAGAGCCCTCCTGCGTTTAGAGCCCTCGCGCAGCGGCACAAAGGCGCGCGCTAGAACGCTCACGCTGCAGAACCCTCCTGCGTTTAGAACCGTCGCGCTGCAGAGTCCCCTGGGTTTAGAACCCTCGCGCTGCAGGATCCCCTGGGTTTAGAACCCTCGCGCTACAGAGTCTCCTGGGTTTAGAACCCTCGCGCTACAGAGTCTCCTGCATTTAGAACGCTCGAGCTACAGAACTTTGACGGCGCGACGCTCGCGCAGCCTCGCAGTGGAATTTTTTTTTCTTCTAGGGAAGGTGGGTGGTGGAGGCGGGCGGAGGGGGGGGGGTTCCTCTCCGACAGACGCTTTTTTTACGTTATTTTTTTGTTCGTCAGTTTTAATTGCGGTTAATAATTAAAACTGGATCAGGCGAAGTCAGGGATGACAACAAGTGTAAACAATCAGATGAATAATTGACAGTGATAAAAGCTTTCCTGGAATGGAGCGGTGTGCCGTGTTTAGGGTCGAGGGGGATGGAAGCCAGAATTCAGATCCACACAGTCTGAAAGGCTGTAAAGCAGAGCAACTTTTCTCTCTCTGTTAGGATGGTATGATATGTGAATAAAATTTTGTTTGAGGTAAACAAACATCATTACAGCTTGTGAAGGAAAAAAAACAATGTCATCATGGCTTGTAGATGTACACTATTTTAATCACTGTAATCTTACTCACTCTCAGTCAGTACTCAACACTCTAATAAATAATGTCCAGTAAATAACTATCCAATAACAACTGTCCAATAAAAAGCTCTTCTTTCCTTTTTTAATAATGCCTCTAATAAGAAGCCCCTCTAATAAGGTGCACTGGTTGCTTGAGGAGCAAGGGTGCCTGAAAACAATTTTCAGACTTCTCAGTATTACATTAGAAACAACATCCTTAATTAACACTTGTTAATTCAAGTCGTTTTGCTTCATTGTTTGTTTAAAAGAAACAAAAAAGCAGAAGGATGTGGAGGTCACGTCAGCTGTGCGCCCGTTTGGCTTTGGCTTGTGTTTGTACTCCAGCAATGAAAAAAATGTCATGTTGAAATTTTTTTAAAAGTAATTTAGCAATAACCCATCAGTTAATAATTGAGAATTTACAGTCTGTCATGTGTAGGTTTCATTAGACTAAGTCGCTTGTAAATTTCTGCTTAGTCCTAAAGCTTAAGCCAACGTAAGGCTGCTTTGAGGCTTAGACATTTGGCCATTGGTTAATCACATGAATAAAGTTATTGTATTTATTATCCTTATATTTGTTAAGTCTTGCTTATGTTATTTTGTGAGCTATATTTCTGTTGCATGGAGCCAGTCTTTTGGCCCCTCGCTAGCTTCAGCGCACCATTTACCTCACAGCGCTCGGCCTTTTCTTCCCTTTGTTTTCCTTTTCCTTCCTTTTCCGTGATATAAAATTTGTATTGGGAATATTTTCTTTAAAGAGTAATATTTACCGTTACAGTAAAGAAAAGCTGGCCACAGCATTTGAACTGTAAAGGACAAATGAGTTCAGGCTTCATGAGCTAAAGGCACATCTCTCCCGTAGGCCAACGTAAACAACTTTTACAATTGCTTGGGCTTGAAATGATTAGGCTACAATTATCCACGTTCTTCACAATATACAGGTAATATACAAGCTTTTTATTAAGCTACAGGCTGCAGTCTAAACCACAAATAAAAGTTTTGTGGGCTAATTAGCCCGAAGAAAGCTAATGTGCCTTTTTTTAATAAGGCTTGGTTGTGTGCTTCGTTATCATTCAATGAAAAAAAAAAAAAAAAAAAAGACTATTTAAAAATTACAGTACTGGTCTGAATTATAAAAATGTCTCTGTTTCTGAAGCTTTGGACCATAGTGTACCACATGGCCTGTGGTTAAAACTAAATGAAAGTTTGCTTTTTTTTTTTTTAAATTTTTGGTATAATTGCAAACGTTCATCGTGTATTAATCAGTTTTTGTGTTCGTTAATTTTCAGTTTCCCAGAACTAAAGAAAAAAAAGGATCTGTCAAGTCTTTCTGAATAAAACGTGAATCAAATACTCTTTGCGGTTTAGCCCGAGAAGAGATGTTGGCCTGCAGACAATACTCTGAGCGCAGCGTTATCACTGCTCAGATGGATATTTTCAGCTGAGGTCATTCAGCTACTATATACTTCACCTTCCTCTGAAAACTACATTTAGTCATATTTTGAGAGGTGAATGTTCAATCTATCTCCAGCAGCCCTGCTTGCACTCTCTCGCTCCCCAGGCCTGGAAAATGAGTTGGAACAGCTGTTCAGGGGATTAAAATCTGATGGAACCACAGTCTGAATAAACAGAATCGTTGGACATTTTGGAATTAAAGGCACACGCACACACATGGACACTGACCACAACTCTCTCATAAATTCATTCACGCAAAAATTCGGGTGCATAAAGGTCTCCCTTAGTCATTCACTCTACCTTCTATTTCATGCATATTTGCTCATCTTCACTGTTTTAGACATACACACACACACACACACACACAGACACGCAATAGTAGTCCAGTGCTTTAATGCAGATTAGGCCCATGTGGTATTATCACTGGATTAGTCAGTGTTGCAGGATCTTAGTTTTTAGGCTGGAGCGGCAGTTACAATTTTTCTGCGGTGCCTAGCGATTTGGAACGGTAAATACATTGTGAGGCGGCCTTGATAGTAAGTCTTGAACAGGACAAAAAGCTTTTGCCCACTATGGGCCCATTTCCCAGACCAAGATTAAGCCTAAATTAAGACTAAAAAGAATTTATAAAGTCTAGTTTTAATCCATGTCCAGGAAACCAGCAGGGTCTGTTTAAAGAAATTGCGTATGCACTGTGTATTCTGCTGTTTGATTGTGGGATTGTGTGAAATATGGAACACATTAGTGCACCACATAGCAATTATTCCCTGTTGCAGCGAAATGATAATGTACATGGACTTGTGGTGTTCTTTCCGAGCGCATTGTGAATTAGATTCCGAAAAAGATAGACCGGCTGTAATGTCATAATGTTCTTTTCACTAACTTGAGAACTGTAAGGGAACGTCTTGTTTCACTTTGCAAGTCCATGACATCACTGCGCTGTGCATTAACGTGGACGGCAGGCGGGTACTGTAATTGGAGCCAGTGTCTAATTGAGTGTTATCCGGTGGTACCGGGTCGGGCTCATTTCCCAGAGCCGTATCGGGGCAGCAGGCCCGGCAACAATGTGAGCCGCGCAAAGGGACACTGTGTTCCTTTTACTTATTCATTCCTGCCGGGCCCCTGTCGTCTCCTCTACCCCACGGCTCCGGCTCCTGTTCGCTCCGTCCAGAGGGTCAACAATAATAAAAACCTGTGAACAACAAGCTATCTTGGTGCTCTGTGGTGTCACAGCAACATAAAATCTTTTGTTTGTCATCAAGTCGCTCAATTTGAATTTCTAAAATGGAGTGAAAATTCCTTTTCTCTTAACGATAAAAAAAAAAAAAACCCCAAAAAAACCCCACAAAACAAAATGGCTCACGAGCTCTTGAAAATGGACACATCTACCATCTAGCCTGGCTGGGAGCAATAGAGCAGTACATATTCAGCACATAGTCGGGTAATAAATCCCCCGAAGAGCTTATGCTGTTTTGCTATCAGTGTATTAGGTGATGGCAGAAACAAAGGTGGCCTGAATTAGATGCAAGCTGGCAGAGGGGAATATAGCTTAGAATTAAACACCATGTAGTTTTTTATCTTGAGCCGTATACAGAGAGGCCTGAATCGATCGCTCCTCATTTGCTATCTGCACAGCTGTCCCAGTATCCGTGGAGAATGGATTCCTGCTGCTATTGCCATGGGAGTCTCCAGCCAAGAAGAATAGGAGGATATCCAGTGTGAGTGTGTGTGTGTGTGTGAGTGTGAGTGTGTGTGTGTGTGTGTGTTTGTGTGTGTATGTGTGTGTGTGTGTGTGTGAGTGTGAGTGTATCCTCCTCCCTTCCCCTTCGCTCATGTCACTCCTGGCATGGATTAGGCCTTGGCAGAGCCCTGGCAGTGCCCGTAGCTCCGCTGCGGCTCTGCGGTTGCTGATATGTTGTGTTGTTGCCATGGTTATGGAACACACACTCGAACACAAGCGCAAATTACATAATTGAGCCTGCATATACATAAGCCACGAAACATATTTTTTCTCTCTTTTTTCTGGAACGGTGAGGCAAGTAAATGATCGAAGCCGATCAGAACCAAGATCTTTGGGAGGGCAGAGAAGGCCTCCTCTAAACGCACAGACAAAATAGCCTCTTGCTGCGTCCGTATGATGCGGGAAAAGAGGCGTCGGACAAGACCGCGTACTGTGCGTTTATCAGATTAGGCATCAATGTTAACAGAGACCTTTTTCACATGTTTATTTTTCTCTTCCTTGCTGTTGGGACTCTATTTTAGATAGTTTGCTTAACTGAGAGAGAAGCTAACTAGGCTGGAGGGTGTAGATGGCTGCAGTGGAGATCTCTGCCAGACTTGGCGTTGGTTTGGCGAAGCTACGCGGTGTTGCTAGGCAGTTTTTTCTGCTTTGGCTTTGTGCTCCATTGGTTCCATCTTTGTCTGAGGCGATCGGTTTGCTCTTTGTTTTCGATTAGCACACTTCTGCGGCCAAAAATGCCACACCAGAGGTGTTCGGTTCATGGATCGGGGCTCTGTGACCGCTATTTCAGCGCTTACCAAGTCTTTTTTTTACAGCTCTGGGTGCTGAGATGTTTAGGAAAGAGCGATAGGAAAGGGTTTTCTTGAGAGTTTCGGTCAGAATTAGGGTGTTTTGACAACACGCCCTTGTTGTGATGGTCCCATATGACCTTGTTGCCAGTATTAGAGGTGTACACTGTAAATGCCTGACCTATATCTGATACAGACTGATCCCAATATAGCTGCTCCATCATAGTCAATGACACATGGCAAGTGTGAAATCTGAGAAGGAACTCTCTCTCTCGCGCTTGCTCTCTCTCGCTCTCTCTCTTTCTCTCTGTCCCTCTCTCTTTTAGTCTGTATCTCTTTCTCTTTCTCACCCCCCTCCATCATTTAAACAGACTCATTTAGAACTGTCTAGCCTCATGCATAATGCATGTGAACACACACACACACGTGCGCGTGCACACACACACACACACACTCTCCTACCTCTCACACCTGCACACACTTAAGCACATGGGACGCAGGTGTGCATTCTTGACTCATCCGTGTCAATCTGGTGGCGATTGTAGACATCACGCTCAGCTCTGACAGTGCTGTGTGTGTATGGGTGAGTGTGTGTGTGTGTGTGTGTATGTGCGAGGGAGTGTGTGTGCCTATGTGTGAGAGAATTTGACTGAAAGGGAATGGCGGCCTGTAACTCTGCCAGCGTGCCACATGTGCCAGAGCCTCGGCTGACTCTTAACCCATATGGCAGTGTGCTCCGACCCCTGCAAACTGTCTGACTGTCCAAATGCATTGCATTAGCACGTTTTCCCCTGCACCTGCCTGCACCCATAATTAGGTATGTGCAAAGGCATAGCAACACAACAGTTCCCTGCATTAGCTGCAGCAGTGGAGTGATTGGTTGCTGCCAGGGATGACGTGAAATCTAATTTGTTGGTGCCACTCTTGTGCAGGCCTGTCCAGCAGTGATGGCTGTATGTGTATTATCCCGTTTCATCTTTTGTTTTGTAAATAATGATGCATGGATAAGGGTCCTCTGTTCTGAAGCGGCACAGTTACTTTGGCGGTTGTCCGTATAAGCACTCTAGAAGTTCTCCATAAGTTGCAACGAGCGTCAAAGGCTCCCATAGGCTGATCTCAGTTCACATTATTAAGCCAGAAAAAATCACTAACTTGATGAACGTGGGAGGAAGTCGTATATTTTTATTCCTCTTAAGTGTTTATCCAGATACAGGGAGCAAGAGCGAGAGGAAGAAAGAGTGAGTCAATCTTTGAGAAGTCTTGTCAAGCATCTTAGGAGTTAACCACACAGCGGGGAGACAGTTTTCCTGTCTAGAGGCCTGCTGGGAGAGATGAGGCTGTATCTAGTTTTTTTTTTTTTTTTTTTGGGTGGGGATTGTCTGTCAGAATTCCCCAAGTCTTCCAGTTTTAGCCTGAGTTTTATGAAAGGAGGACAAGAATCAAGGCCATAAAGGTGAGAAAAGCAACACGTTGTGTGATTCCCGACAGTATGATTTGGAGGAGCCTGATATGGCAAAGGAAAGTGCTGCCTGCCGCTGGCGGGAACAAAGTATGGACTACTCTCGTCTTCCTCTCTCTCTCTCTTTCTCTTTCTCTCTCTCGCCCTCCTTCTCTCTCTCTCTTTCTCTCTGTGCAAGCAGGAAGTTGGCTCAAGGCCAGCGGTGGAAAATCTATACGCGGTTGCATAATATAGCATATCTTTACCTCACATGAACCCAGCGGAGGATCGGCAGCTGTGAGCAAACAGAGAGAGAGAACGAGGGAGGGTGTGTGTGTGAGTGTGTCTGTGAGAGAGAGAGAGAGAGGGAAAGAGATTCCTGTGAGCATTTGCTAGCTGTGGTTTCAGGCCACAGGCTGTAGGCCTTTTTGAGACAGGCCCAGTGCAGCACATTGGAGTGCAAGAATCAGTTTCTGTCTGTTCAACAGATAGTCCAACAGTGAACACTCGGCCTCAGACCAGCAGCTGTCCCAAACATTCTGTCAGGTTTGTTTCAGAAACTGTAAAAAAAGTTTACATGTCTTTTCTTTAATACTTTGCCCTTCATATCCAAGTTCCTTTATACATTTGTTTGACACTCCTGTTACAAATCAGCTTACATCCAGGCCCCACACGAACTGTGAGCTCATGATATCATTGCGGTGGTCTTTGAGAGAGGGGCCATTTGTTAAGATACCCATGGCTCACTTCTCAGAGAAAAGCCCAGTACTTCAAATGGGTTGGCTTAAGAGGCGGCCAGCGACTCCACTGCCCCTTTCGCGCACGACTAATAAGACGACCAGGAGCGTTTGGTTGTTCTTTTTTCAAACTTCTTTTCGTTTCAGATCCTGACGGTGAAACAATATGTTCCAATTTTTCATGGCACCCCATCCCTCTTTTTTAAAGACTTGGTGAAGGGTTGGACGAGTTGGAGAACGAGAAAGTGAGAAAGAAGACTTCCTGTTGGTTTAGCGTGTTTCAATACTCTCTACAGGCTCCGAACGTTTCAAGAATAACACTGCTGAGCCCAAACACACAAGCGCTGCAGTGGCGTAACTCCGAGTGACATTAACCATGTGCGCAAAAAAGTCCAAACAAAGAAAAGACCAGGCTCTCCAAAACGAGCAGGAGTACGTCTGTGTCCAAATCCATTTGTTTTTATATGTAACTTACTTTGTTCTGCTTGGTCTGTAAATATGAACCATACCTCCGAGGGTCACACCATCTTACTGGGTTCTCGCTCATTGTCCTTCTAAACAAGGCGGCACACGCTTGCAAGTACTGTATAGAAACGAAGTGGAACTGTGTGTCTGCATGAATTGGAGCTTTGCAGGTTCAAATCATAGCCCATGTATTGACTCGGGCTCAAATAAAGCGCAGAGAATGAGGTGGCTGCAGGAAGCAGCTGGGTGTGTGTTTGTCCTTATGTTTACATGCCAGGACAGTAATGCTAATTTAAGACTCCTCGAGGCTCCCCCTCTCTGGTGTTGACGGCGAATTTTGTGACAGAGTGGATTTCTTACAGCTCATTGAGCAGATGAGAATACAGCCGCCGGTGATTAAATAGGGCCACGGATTTGTTTGTGCAGATTTGTTATTGGTTGGATCGTATAATACTCCCTTCCTCTCTCTGCCTCTCTTTCTCTCTCTTTTTCTCGCTTTCTCTCTCTTTCTCTCTCTCTCTCTTGCTCTCTGTTTCTGTGTTCCTCGCCTGTCTCTCAGTCTTTCTTGTTGCCGTCTTTCTCAGCCTTCCTCTACTCCATCTTCCTCTGTCCTCTTAATCAATCTCTTTCTTTCTCTCCCTCTTTCCCTTTCCCCATGTTGTTTTCGGTCCAGCTGCAGAGCGCCTGACGTAGTTCTGATGAATACGTCTGGAATAGAAGCCATATGTGAGCTGAGAAATCGCACACAGCACAGAAAAGCAGGCTTTCAGAAAGACACACTCGAGCCCTGACCAGATGAGCAAGTGCAGAGGTGGCTGTCGTAAAATCTCAGAAAAACCTGCGAGTGGTTGTACTTGAATTAATGCTTCCAATCAAACTGTAAGGAGAAATGTTTGGGTGCTGACTGCTCTTCAGTGTTATGTGTGGTTATGATATTAGTTACGCTTGTCTTCTGTAGGGTAACATGATGGCCTACTTTTGGAAGCTTATTGTCAGCGAAGTGCTTCAGTTTAAGCCATCTAATTTTAAGGCTTATCAAAGTGGTATCTGACGATACTGAGGGTATCAACACTGGGGCCCACTACAGCACTGAAAAAGAAAAAAATAGTATAATGCTATTTAGTTGTCAAGAACCACACCATGTTCACAAGGTACATGCGCCAGTTTCAAACTATGAATGGCAACTATTGATAAATGTACTTCAGTGCTCCCAATCTAACTGTTGGCGACATTGTCGGGAGATTGAGAGTTTCATTCCTACAGCCGTCTGTAGTCAGGAGTCCAATATAACACAATTGACTTTGCTGTCTCTGGGTGGGTTGGACGACCCTCCCTCTCCCCCCATCAATTAACGCAGTGCTATCCAGCATGGGCGAAACAAAGGCAAAACATTGTGAAGAACTGGGTAAAGCACAGCTCTTCACATTTATGATAGATCGCTAAACCTCTCAAGCACCAGAGAGCTTTGTTACTGAAACTGAACTCTTGTCATTTGTCCTCATAGAATAACATGCTTTATATTTCAAGGGGCTCCTTTTGAATAAGGAAAAAAAGAACAGTTTTTTTGTACAAGGCTATTTGTACTCTCCTCTTTCTTTGCCCTGGAAGCAGCATGTGATTAAAACAGCCGATACAGGCATATTATATTTCTCCCAGGACTGGGGAAAAATGTGAATGTATCATAACCATATTACATCGGTTAGGGATCACTCACAGTGCCAAGATTAGGGCAACGTGAATACCTAAGCAGTGTCGAGACCTCTAGCCTCCCCTCCCTCGCTCTCTTGTTCAGTCAAAACAAGCAAAAAAGGCACAACAGCATCTATTACCAGAAAAAAAGAGATGCCTTCCTCCTTAAAATACATTTGTCGTGAGCGAGGCATGTCGCTGGTGGGACTTTGGCCGGTACAATCCTTCCACTGTTAAAACAATGATGCGGTTGTGCTCCATAACCCAATTACTCCCCTCCAGAGGGAGAGAGAGAGCGAGAGACTCCGCTACCAAATCCCATAGTTAAGAATCCTGATCTGGGAGCTTAAAGAAAAAGACCTTATTCATTTCCCTCCTGCAACTCTGCCCGCCAAAACCTGCGCTTTACGGCACAGCCCTACTCCAGTTCGCAATTGGCTGGACAAAACTACTAATGCTCAGATGTTCTGGAAATATACAAGCACCTGATTGGAATTGCAGGTTGAAGTGCGAGGAGTGGTGGGGCTGTGGCATTTGGAGCTGTAATTCTCTGTGTGCTTTTCTGTTTATTAGCTTTTTTTGTGTAAAATATAATCCCTGCAAGTGTGGTCGAGGCTCTGGCTCTGCCAGCTTGGAAAGAACTTGAAAACGAGTTGCATCTGTGTGGTTTCTTCCAACCAATAAAATGAAGGCATCTCATTCGCATTCTGTGTCCTCCTTTGGCTTTGGGTCCCTTGAACCATCTTGCTACAGGGGTAGTTCAGGCTCTGGATTGGCCATTGGCTTTGTTTTGTTTACCCCTCCTGCTGCTGTCTGTCGTCGGCTTTCTGGTTTCCTGGTGCTGCAAGGTTGCTGCATCTTTATTAATTCAGTGTGAGGAAGTTTGCTCAGGAAGAGGGGAAAGGGATGTGGGCAGTCATATTTACCGATAGGAAAAGGGTGTTCAAGAGCACCGCTTACCTCAAAACACCCGCGCTATGTCCCCTATACAGCAGCTATTTTTGTTTTTTTCTTTTTCTTCTTTTTTACCTCTTAGCCAGGGCAGCTTTTCAGCACGTCTCGCACAGAAGCTCAAGACATTGTAAGTAAATGTCAGGCACGTGTTCGCGTCAAGTTACAGCCTCCTCTGTAATGATCTGCATTCTTCATTCTTCTGTCCTCACTTGAGTTATTAACCCCTTGAATCCTAGGCTTCCTAGCTTATTATACAGTATTTGTCTTAGTAAGTTATGTAGTTATGAGAATGAGAGGTCTAATGTGTCCTTAAATGTGCTAAAGGGCGCATATCATGGAAAACCTCATTTTTTCCCTTATTTTAATGGAAGAGTTTGATGGTAGACTAACGTGCAAACATTGTAAAAGTTTCAAAACATACCATTCTATTCCCAGTCTAAACCGTCTATATATGAGAACTAAGCTTTCATTTTGAATTCACTGTTTTTGTGATGTCATAAACATCAACAAATGAACACACATCCACCTATTTAGCCTGTAGAGGTTTAGCCCCTTTTTGAAGTTATTAGGAGTTTTTCAGCACAGACTGACTTTTTAATGAGGCTCAAATTAGAGCAGAGCTCATTTACATATGTTAGACTTAAAGGCACAGCAACGAAAAATTACCTGAAGAAAAAGAGAAGTTGGAAATGATAGTGTAAAAATGAATTTTGACAGTTTTGGTGCTAAACCTGCACTGTTTTTTTTTTGTAAATAAATGAAATACAAAAATATGGCCCCTTTAAGACAACACAGAGTAAGTTTTATGAGTAAATTCACACCACGTAAGACTGAGTGTGTCAGTTCAGGCAGAGACATGTCTGTGTGTTAGTCTTTTCCTGTACAAGTGTGTATGTAGCACACTACCAGGCCTAGAGGTGACACCAGCCCCTTCCGTCTGGGACATGGGTGCCTGCAAAGGAAACCTGACTGTTTGTCTATCTTTCTGTCTGTCTTTGTCTCTCTCTCTCCCACACACTCTCCCACACTCTGCCTCTCTTTCCTGCTCTCTGGTTTAACCTAAATATTTTCATAGTGTAGTTAATTGCACTTGCACTACAGTGCTACACATGTGAGATATGCACGCCAGCATACACACACTCCTTATTCTGTGCAACTTTTTTCATCAGGCCTGTTATGGGCGCACAGATCCAATTCATATCTTATCCTCAAGTAGACCACCAATCAAAATCCATCAAACAGAGTTACACATATTACTTTTCTGGTTTGCCTACGAACAGGAGGTACTCAGATACGGCAGGCAGAAGCTACTCAGATACGACAAAGGACAAAAATGACCGGATGATAAGCGAGAGAGGGAGAAAGAGGGAGGGAGAGAGAGAGAGAGAGGTGCCCGGGCATGGCAGAGAGGATCAGTAAGGGTTGTGAGTTCTTGAAGATGGTGATAAAGAGTGACAATGAAAGGGTATAAGGGAAACAAGGGGAAAGAAAGAAAGCAAGTGAGAGAGAGTGAGAGAGAGAGAGAGAGCAGAGTATGCACAGCAGAGAGGAGACAGTAAGGGTTGTGAGTTGGGGCCGGCACTGAAGCATTTGCATAAAGGGCAGGGCAGAGTGCCCGGCGGTGGAAAGGGTTGGCACTACGCCTCGCAGACTGGCAGAGGGGGAGACTGAAGAGAGAAAAATAGTAGAGTGGGAGAAAGACAGAGAGGGAGGGAGGGAAGAGGAGGAGGGGGGATTTAGTCAATAGTGCATCCCTTGTTCTGCGAGAGGAGGGCCCGGCTGTGTTGGCAGCGGCGATGGGGAAATCTCTTGTTTGTGTGCTAGATTGCCCCTTTATTTCTTTGATTGCGGAGCGTTCAACGCTCGGCAACTGTACAGTCTGTGTGAATCCGCGTGTGAGCCGGGTGAGAGTCCGCGTGGTCTGGGAGCCTCGCTCCGACACCATCATTCAATACGCCAAGAGTGGAAGTCTCTGACTTTACAGTTATATTGTTTGTAGGAAACAGTTGAGTAAATTGTGAAAATTCAGATTTCACCAAAATTCACTTTGATTCAAATCTTCTGCTAGTCAGAATTATAATACAAAAATACAACAGGAGAAACTGTTTACGTGGTAGTGGAATATAGGCAGTTAAAAACAATCCACCATGCCTCGCATTTGCTCCTTTTCTTTCAGTAATTCCCATAATCACTAGAACTCTAATTATTATTTCAGTCTTTTTTCCTAGTTATCATTTCAACTTTTTTCAAAAAACGAATGCATACTTTATTGGATAAGTCTTCAAACTGGTCCTCAGGGCCCCCCAGATGGTCCACATTTTTGCTCTGTTTCTTTGTGTTGTGAGTTGGGACATAAATATGGACCATCTGGAAGGCCTTGAGGACCAGTTTGAGAACCACTGCTTTATTGAATGTTATTATAATCTATTCTAATGTTTAACAAATCAGTGCCATTGAGTCCGATTACCAGTTGAATTGTGAGACATCTTTTGCATTGTGATGCACTTTTACACCCTTAAAAGACACTCCAATACACCACCCTTAAATCTCATCAAGCACCAGACTTGCAGCAGGCCTGGTTCTGACCCCCTGCTTTGTTTATCCTTGCTGCCCACATCTCCCTCCTGCTCTCCACCATATCATCGCTTTCTCCCTCTGTTTGGATATTCAGCGGTCAGAGTGATACCATACACCCAAATTGCGGTGTGTGATGGAGCTCTGTGTGAACTCATCTACTGCTGCTTACTTTGATGTCATGGCCACGTTTTGGACACCAGCCAATCGGTTTGCTAGAAGCTTCTCTTCAGCGGCCAACGGGAAAGCTCTGGATGAGGCGAGCGCCCACCCCAGCATTGTGACTTTTTTTAGAACTGTGAAGTGTGAAATGACCACAAAGGGCAGCCTGGATGTTCTACCACATCGACCATGCTAGGAAGTGCAGAGAACGGTTAGTTAAGTTTAGGAATAATAGCAGGGGTTAAGCACAGGCTGCGACTGGTTAAGGTTCGAAGGTCTGGGAATAGTTTATACATAATGTGGACCATCCTTTGTCTATTCAAAAGCAGTGTGCAGCAAGGCTGGCGTAGTCAGATGATGTCAGAGCTCTGCTGACTGAAAAGAACAGAGATGGTCAGTGTGGTAGTAGCCGCCGCTAGACGCTTGATGCCACACTTTGTTTGTCGTCCCCCCCCCTCCGAGCGACGTGGCTGCTTCTTTTTTTCATCATTATATGAATCCTGCTTTTCAAACAAAGCGTCCTTTGTATGCATCCATTTCAGTTATTTATTTTTTCAAGGCACGTCAGAGTAGCATGTCTGCGCGTGAATAAAAACCCAAGGTTTGCGCCGATATGTGGTGCTAATTGCGTTTTCAAAGGTTTTCTCTCCTCACCGCCGTCCTCTACAGGCCTGACAATGCTAAGCCTCGGCTTGAATCTCAATGAACATGAAAATCAGAGCAGTGCCAGCCGCGCGCATCGGTCCATGCAGATAACTTTGTGGTATGTCGAAATCAGACCCAAGTTAAGTAGGCTCGAGATTTCCGATAATGCTGCAATAACAATGCTATCGGCACATCAAAGCAACTCGGCCAGAAGGGGAATAATAAACAGCCAATAAATTCTACCACTGGAGTTTTTTTTTTCCCTCCTTTTTGTCCAGATTTAACTGTGATCTGCGACTCATCACGGTACAAAAGCTTTACCAGCGGCTGTTAGAGACACAGCAAGCGGATTGTATTAGGAAAAGTAGATACTGGACAAATGAAATTAATCAAAAAGATTGCCAGGACTTTTGCATTGTCTTTTTTGCCCTCTTTCTGCCCTCTGTTTTTCTCTCTGGATCTATCTGCAGATCCCGTGGCATCTCTGGCTCACTTTCTACCGTTCTCTGAGAAATAGAAGTAGTGTTGTGGCCAGTACAGCGTGCTGAAGTGCTGTGTTTTAGCCTGACAGTGTGACCCAGGGCCACGGGGCTTCACCCAGTGAACAAACAGGCCTGTTGCGAGCGTAGTCTGCCTGTCGCGGCACAGCCTGCTGCCAGCACACGCACGCAAAAACTTCAATCTCACATCTAGTACACATTCAGGGTGGTGTCCCAAAATTCTTAGCCAGCAGTAAGGTAGATGGATTATGGATTGGGACGTTTAGTTGGCATCAGAGTTTAAATTCCAGGCAGGTGGAGATGTCCTGAGGTTATAAACTCTTCTCACAAAATAGAAAATCTCCAGCCATCTTAATCACAGCCAAACTAGCCTTAATCAAACACAGATCTCTAGGTGCCATTTCCGCTCATCTCGCAAACTCTACGAGCCAAGACATTTTTCATTTTATTTTCTTTTATAAATCATTTTGTCTGCAAGCTATAGCTGTGTTTACATTGCATGACAGCATTTGCGCACATCCTGTTAGATAAGATAAGGAGGAAAAAGTGCAGGCATGCATGGTATCATAGTAATGTTGTACAGCACCGGACAGGCTTCGTTGGTCAGGACCACAACAGGTACACTGCTGTAATCACAGTAAATGACATAGACCGGTGTAACGTGCTTACATCTCACATTCGAACATTCTTTGAAACAATGGGACAAATTTGTCTTGGATCATTTTTTTCCTCTCAGTAAATGCAGCTGTTTTAACTTCTTGAACCTTAGACTTACTATTCAGCTGTTAATATTAAGGTTTTTTTTTTAATTTTAACTAAGCTACTAGGAATATTTTAGAGAGCTGGCATGATATTACTTTTTTTTCTGTTAGCGTCAACCGATAGTAATAAAGTAGATGATAGATTTTTCGTAAAAATCTAGAAGCTTTAATGAGCTGTGTTTAACTGATGTGTGTGTGTGTAAGTATCACTACACACACACAAGACTTACACATCCAACAACACTCTATGCTGTGTCAGGTTAGATTCGTTGCAGGATTTGATCAAATTCATTTTCCGATCCAGCGTTTCCTGCTGCCATTGGCCCAGTACGTTTACTCAAACTCAGATCAGAGCCATCTGTACTTATTTTTTCATGACTGTGACACTAATATCTAAGTGGTGTAGTTCTGAGGCCGGGGAGCTGAAGTGCACGCTCTCTGACTTTAAAGGGTTAACTCAGGTGAGCTGATCCTTTATCAGGGCTCTGACTAAAACTCATTATGAATAAGTACCAGTGTTTGCTTAGCACAGTGATTGAGTGTCTGGTAGGACAGCAGTACCCAGGCGAGTTCTGCAGTAAATACAGTGCAGCTCAGCTCAGGTGTGATCCGCTGGTGGAAAGTCTCTGGAGTCGATATGTCGCCAGGGAGGTCATGAGCCATTTTTTTTTTTTATATAAATGCAGTGGCGGCAGTTGGGTTGGAATGTGCCGTTACGTGCCTGAAGGCTCTGGAGCCCCAGCTCCTCTCGGGGTCCGCTGGGACGCGCTGCGATGCTGCGCTGAGCCTCTGCTCCCTCCACGGCCACAAATTGCTTGCAGATTTTTCACACATAGTAACGCGCCGGTTTGTAAACTGGGGTAATTACAAACAACGCCAAGCACCGCTTCAAAGATCTTTCTGCATCACTGGCTCGCCCACGATCGGTGTGTGTGTGTGTGTGTGTGTGTTTCTGCCTGGTGAAGTTCTTGGTCTTACTTTATTATTCCTGGTGTGGGCTTTAATAACCATCTGGGCTTTGAGTAGTGATTAGACTGATTACCAAAGGGACATTTATAAGGCTGTTCTAGAGAAAACAGGAGGGAGAAAGACTCTCAGGGTGAACAGTATGGCGATATTTTATCGTTATCGTGAGTAAATTGTGGGTATCTTTATCATGAGTAACTGATCAGTATTTCTAGAAAACAAAGCACCAACCTTTTAAGATAAAAAAAGGCAGAATTAGATCAGTTATAGAGAACCTGGGAACAGCAACACCCGGCGAGTAGGATCAGCATGAACACTTTGCTGGTTGAATGTCGGACCTATGATGATTTTCTTCTAGAAATTAAATGTTGACGAATTGTTTTATTTTTACAATATTAAATAGTTTAATTTTTGCAAATGTTGAATTAAAAACAATATTTCACTTTAAAAAGTGAGTCCTTGGTTTACATATTGATTTTTGTCCACTTCAGAAAAATTAAATAAAATGATATTTTAGGATGATCCGCCACTCTGGTGGGTGAGAGAGAGAGAGAGAGAGAGAGAGAGAGAAGGGGGAAATGGACCACAAGAAAGAGAATCAGGCCCCAAACAAAGAAAAGGAGAGTGTTTTACCCTTCTTTGGACATAGATAGATGTGGGAAATAGTTTGTTTTCATGTGATATCCAGATTCCCCAGAACTGACACTTAGGTATGTGGAGCTGAATTGATACTTGGAAGGATTGTTTGCTCACAAAGGAGGACGCTGCGCTACAGTAGATGGACTGATAAGGTTGGAAGCGAGACTGTACCGTTGGTGCGGGTGTGGGTGGATTGACACGTATGATGTCGCTGCAGGAGACAGAACAGGAGAGTTTTTGTGTGTTAGAGCTGTTATGTACACAGACAAAGTGATTGATTCACACGTGTTCATCATTTCTAAAAGAGTGGAATATATTGCATCAACCCACTTTTGTCAGTGGGGACGCGTTACTTCATGTATTTTAACGTATTTTAGTGGAAATGATTGACTTTTTCAGGGCAGGTGTGTGTGCGTGTGCGTTTGTGTGCGTGTGTGTGTGTTTGTGTGTGTGTGTGACGTCATATTGCTGCTTGGCCCTTTTCTTTTATCGTTCCTGACTCACCTGAGTGCCTGACTCCCTGTCCATGGGGAAAGCAAAACAGACGTGCAGCAGAACGTTAGCAGAGGTGCAGACATGCCTGCTGCGTAATACCTGTGCCAGCACACGCTCGCACACGCTCGCACACACACCTGCTCCCAGCCTCACACCTCTGCATAATCATAATCACAGACAATCTCTGTCTAGGGGTGTGAACGGGGCTCGGTGTGTGCATGCGTGTATTGACAGAGGCATGTTCCAGTCAGAGAAACTCTCCGAGACAGAAGATGACCGTGTGTGTTTCTGGGTCTGCTGTCTGCTATGTGTAGCCGAGTGTTTTCAGCGCTGGCACGCCGGCGTGTCTGGGCTGGCATCCCCACGCCACCATGAGCACACAGCTCTCCTGCTCACACCCTGCTCTCTGTCTGCTGCCTCTCACTTCTCACTTTCACACTGTCTCACACTCTTACTGTAGGCCCGGCCTGCTTTCTGCGTGTGTCATAAAAGAAAAAGAAAAAAAAGTGTACTTTCAGAAACAGTAACGTTACACGCGAAAGGAAAAAAAAAAAGAATCCCCCAAACCTTGACAGTTCCATCAACGAATTCAGACCGCCATTTCTATGTACCCCTTTAGATTTAATTAATCTAAAGAGGGACAAAAGCCGTAGGACAGGGGGCCCCTTTCTTGAAGGGTCAATGTTCAGTGTTTGTGGTGCGATAATGGCCGAGAAGACAACAATAAAGAATCGAGATCGAGATGTTAAAAAGAGATTTATTGTAGTGTATTTTGTTTTAGTAACTACTTTAAAAACACAAAGTTTAAAAGAAAAGTTTCGTATAGGATCAATGTATTTATTCTGTCACAGAGTGGGGGGGGTGGGCCAAGTCAAACGTCCTGAAAGGCCACGCTTTGCCCACAAGCGATGCTTTGGACAGCCTGGCGTTAGGATATTAACATAAAAAAAGCATAACCAGAAGTTTCGATTGATCCCAGAGGAAACTGCTTATGCCACAACTACACAGACACACCGAGACACAAAAACAAGAACACTATAAAATATAAAAAAAAAAAGTAAAACTCTCCATAAAGTACTCTGTACTGAACACACTATGCTGTATACATACAAAATGCTGTGGTCAGGTGGAGGTCAGCTGTACATCTGTTTCATAAAATTAAAACGTGGACATTTTATTTAGGCATCATGAAATCAAATAATGTAAAGCGTAGTTAGAACAGGGCGAAAAAGACAAGTTTTTATTACGACAATGAATTCCTTTTCAGCATGTTTTCCAAACAAGCATCTCTCTCTCCCTCTCTCTCTCTCTCTCCCTCTCTCTCTCTCTCTGCCGCTCTGGCTGGGTCAGAGGGTGAAGTCAGTCGGCTCGGCCCAGTCTTCTCCTCCCCCGTAGGGTGTCGGGGTCATGGTCACCCCCCTGGCAGGGTCAGGGACGCACAGCGGGCTGCCCCCAACCCAAATCTCCCTAATTAAGGCCTCATGCAGCTCAGATGATCCAGACATCCTTACAGAGACAGAATTACGGACCTGCTTCGACCGTGTGTCGTGGTAGAGGGAGACTTGGTCATTTCACCTTTATAGATATAGGTCCTTCCTTTTTGGTCCCAGTCCAATCTGACTGCATCCACATTAATAAATCTGAACGCAGCACTTCTTTAATGATGTGCTTTATAGTAACGAACACATACTTTTTTTTTGTCTTACAAGCCAGTGAGTTTTAGTGCTGCCAACTTCTTTTTTTTTTTTTTTTCACAGCATCTCCGTAGGCCATCCAGCAAGACAAATTTAAGCCTTTGCTTCTGAACGAACCCACAAGTCTCTCGCGTTCGGGTGGAGCACCAGGCTGTGTCCAATTAACCCATGATATGAGGAAGGATATGATTCTGAAAACTCAGATGAAATTTTTTTGTATCATTAGCACAGTTTTGACCGAGTATATGTAGCATTAATATAAAATACAGAACGTTAACGAACAAAGATTTTGCAGGCTGTAGACGCATAGAAATGCTTCTTTTTTCAGCAATAGACACTGGAGATCTTTTTGATGAATTACCTTTTTGTGATTATCGTGCTGATCTCGTGTAAATATTTCATCCCTGGAGAGGATTCTCTCCTCGCCATCACTCAGTGCAGAGGTTCCCCTCAGGCAGATCCATTTGATTCATGTTTGAGTGACGTTAAAGATACAGAAGGTGGACCGGCCAGTGCCAGAGTTCCTGACCTCAACCTGTGGGCCTCCAGCTGACGAACGCGCAACATCCAGTAAACAACGACGCAGGCCTGTTTCCGAATCGAAAACCAGTGTTTCAAACTGGAGGGCCCGCAGAGTGAGCTGGACCCTAATACGCCAACCTGGCCTGTTTACGCGTTTGGAAAAAGCTTAATTTATCTCGTTTGAATTTCAATAGGACATTTAAAAAGCACAACTTCTGCCAAATGACTATTGCGGCGCAGGTAGCCAAAACTTAAATATACAGAGGCTCCGGAAGGTAGTTCTTCCTGTGATCTGTTTCTATTTATTTATTTATTTGGACAAGGCGTATTTCTGTGAACGATGATTAGACCAGTAGAACATAGTACATTATATTCAAGAGTTTAAAGAGGTGTTACATGCGGTGTGTCTTTTCTGTGTCTGGCTAGTTTTTGTTTTTTTTTTTCACCATGGCTACATAAGCACATTATATTAGGTAATGTAAATAAAGCATCCTATGGTTTAATTTGAAATTAAATATTTTTTTCTTCTGTTAATTTGTCAGCCTGCTTTCAATGAAGCCTAATTAACTGCTCCATAATGCCAAGCGCTCTAAGATTTTAGTAAGCAGCGGTTGGTTAAATGCCAAAATATACACACAGTGAACCCACGTATGTTAGCTGAACTTGACATAATTAATGTAATCAGTTGCACTAATGCTTTTAAATTCCTAAAATGAAGTGTTATGTTACACATTTATATTTCAATTGCACCGAGCAAACGTGACTGAGAAAGGCAGCGCAAATATTTTCCTTTGATGCAGCTCAAAATATTTATGCCCATGGCTAAGTGTAATTAAGTCAGTATAGTTACATTTTTTCAATAATTAAAAGTCAGTTGTGTTGCAACCAATTGCCTTAAATATTTTTTGAGAGCAACTAACCTCAAAAATACATGTTAGTAATGGCCGTACAAAGAAAATCTTTACTCTTAATTTATATTTGTGCTTTGCTGTGAACACCTGGCAACAGGATTACATGAACACTGGTACTGCAAAACTTAAGAGCAGTTTTTGATCATTACATTAGAATTAAATCAATCAGAATCATCCATTTCAGATGTTCCCACTTGTGTGTTCTGTTCACCTTTTATATCAGTGGTAACCTGCACAAAACAGCATCAGGACACTGTCATAACTACTAGTAAAATTCTTCAAACATAATCTAACCTGAAAATAATTATATTTGACAGTAATTGATGAAAAATATAAATAGAGGCTAGCAAACAGAAAACTGGGAGGCAGGGAGTTTGAGGTCAGACCTAAAATTCTTATTAAAGCCTAATTATAAAGTGTTAAAGAGCAAGTAGAACTCTTCAAAATTACACAGTTCAGATATTACCTCAGAAATAAGAAATTATAAATCAAGAAGTGCACGTGTGTAATTGTTTAAATATATTTTAGGTTTGTTTTTCACTTACAGTGAATACTGTAGATGAAGTTTAGTGTAGTTATTTAACAAATGTACTGTTTTTATTATCTGTATTTTTCTTTTATTTTTTTTTATTTAAATCAGAAGGCCGTGTAGTCTGACCTTTTATGCGTTTCTTTCTCTGAAAGAGTTAAGTTTCCTCTTGGCAGAGTGTGTTCGGGCCTATACGAGCCCAGAATTGAGACAAAGCGACACAATAGGCCGCTTCGTCTCAGACGGTTCTGAAAGAAAGCAGCGTCCAGACTTTCTCTGAAACTCAGCAGCTCCGTCCTCTTCAAAACAGGCGCGTTATTTTTATTATTTTTATTATCATTATTCGTATTTTTCCCAGGTGCATTCCAGCTAGGCTACACCAGGCCTGTGTTTTTAGCCGTATGTTTTTCAGGTTAGTTTTCCGGAGGCTGCTTCTCGGTCCGGGGCTCAGTATCAGGACTGTTGTCCTCTGTCCGGCTGTGTGGAGCAGGTGAGAGCAGTTTAGAGCCACACTGACCCAAAAAAGCCTCTTTTAGTCTTTTCTCATTCAGATCCATAGTCCGACATTTAACTTAGCCTTCCTAGCACGCGTGCTAAATTTTTAATCCCTTCTGTATTTTGTCCTTGTGTGCCATTGTATTATTTTTATTGCAGTTTTATTTTTTAAATCGTTTTTTTAATTTTAATATTTAATTTATTTCTACCGAATAGCTTATTTCTGTTTTATAATAAGCGTGAGCAAAAATAAATGTATATATATATATATATATATATATATATATATAGAGAGAGAGAGAGAGAGGGAGAGAGAGAGAGAGAGAGAGAGA
>JBBIGA010000027.1:12575936-12592828 GCA_037576975.1 Alestes dentex | reverse complement strand
TGTGTGTGTGTGTGTGTGTGTGTGTGTGTGTGTGTGTGTGTGTGTGTGTGTGTGTGTGTGTGTGTGTGTGAAATGAAGATAGCATTCCCATCAAAATGTCTGTGCTTTGCAGTGCTGGAAGCAAAGTAAAGAAGAATAATACATACCTGAGGGTTTCAATTTACCAGCCTGTTATTAACTTTCATAAGTAACATTTATTACATTTGCTTAGCTTAAGTAGGCTTCTGGCCTGAGGAACTGTTTGCATTGCTATAGTCTGTTTTACTTATACTTTGATAAGTAATAGGGATGTAACAATACACACATAAGATTTTAAATATGCCTCGGTTCTACTAAGTTTGACCGACATAGATAAGTTCTCAGAAATATAGTTCTCAAAAAATATATATCTAAAAAAAATCATAAATTGCAGCTACTAGAATTTAAAATTCTGGTATAATTATACATTTCTTAAAAAAACACCCATTTGAGTGTGGGTGTGTCCATAGGAAACACCCTGTCTTTCAATGCTTTTTGAGTTAATTGAATTCCAAATAACAGTGTATTTTGGACTTTTCTCATGTTAACTTATCAGAAGTTCAGTTAAGTTAAAAATGTAGGCTGCTTAGTTTAAGGTATACAGTCCAGATGCTTAGTTTTGATCACTGACGGTGGTTTACACATAACTAACGGGACCTCAGAGGAGGCCAAGAGCGATATAGTTCGAGTCTTTGAATAATTATCACACAAATTTGATACGTACTTAAGATTTTTTGACAAGTGTGGAAGTCGTTACACCCTTAGTAGGTTTTGCAATATGGAAATGAATGAGTTTAAGCTCTAATCAAATTTGTTATGCTGTGGTCTTCAAAAGACAGTGATTCAAGAATGTGTCACAGTTTTATAAAGCAGACAAGTTAATTTTGTATTACAGCTTCATCTCTGACCCTCGACCTCAGCAAGCCTCAGAAAGAGAGAGAGTGTAAGGAGAGAGAGAAACAGAGAGGTGGAGAGACAGTGGAGGACTGGGGGGAAAAGATGGAGGCAGGCAGAGGGAGAGAGAGAGACCAGATGTTTCTTTTGTTTAGATTTGAACTGGGCAGAAAGGAAGGGTGTAGGAGTCGTTGGGCGGGAGGGTGTAAGGAAACTAAACCATGCACAGGTGAATAGTTTTCTCTTTGTGTGTGTGTGTGTGTGTGTGTGTGTGTGTGTGTGTGTGTGTGTGTTTGAATATATGTGTGCTAGAAAAAGATCTCACCACATACTGTATATCACTACACTGCACGCCTATATAACTACAGATAGCCATTTTTCAGTCTGCTGTCTTATGAAGCGTATACACAGTACGGTCCTCTACAGTCTATTTGAGCGCGCACACATGCATGAGAGTGAGTGTGTGTGTGTGTGTGTGTGTGTGTGTGTGTGTGTGTGTGTGTGTGTGCTCACGCGTGTGTGTAGCCTGAGCTCTCTCGGCCACGGCTCCCTCCAGTGTGCGTGGGCGGCGGCTGTCTCTCAGTGCGGTCTGCGTGTGTGATCACTTACCAGCAGAACCACATTCATTATCTTCATTACGCCGCTGGCCTCAACATTGACCTCAAGCTCCACTGCAGGATTCACACAACACCCCCTGACTCCGACACACCCGCCGTTCTCACTCGTGGCTTGACAAGCAGGAGAGCTTTATTGATCCAAGCCTGAATGTGGTCCAGGGACGTTCTACCTGAAAGTGATCCATCCGACCGACTCATGAGTCCAATAAAATTGTTCCCGAATGACCCCAACCTGCTTGAGGAAAACTCTGATGATGGTCGGGAGTTCGTGGGATGGGGTGGGGATACATGATACCACTTGCTCCTTATCCCCCACCCACTGGTGCATGGTAATGTAATCAGTGATCCTAATTAGGGCTAGCCTGAATAATTCGGATACTCAACGGTTTGAATACTTTTTCATGCTTCGCACTGGCCATTTAAGCTTAACGGCACAGGTGCTTAAGACATTAACGGAGCACTTCGGATTATCAGACGATAAAAAAAAAAAGTGAGACTAGACCAGGTTTGATGTAAGTATAGCTGTTCTTATTGCCTGGCTTTGGTGAGGGAGACACTAAAACCAGGCTCAGAGCCTCAAACCTGTTTGCTGTGGTGAGTTCTGGCAGTACGGAAGGGGGGACACGGGCACTGCTGCTATTGTGGTCTTTGTCAGGCAGACAAGTCTGGTGCAGGGGTGAAATTAACTTTAGCCGCTCTAGCCACTTTAGACTGCATGGCTGAGCCAAACACAGCGATGACTGAGCTCAGCCTGGCTGTGACTGAGATAAACCCAGCTATGACCATAGTAAGCCACGCGATCCCGTGTATACCATGGTCAAATGGACAAACTATGCACGCTCAAAACTAGGCATCCCCAACTAGCGGTGAAATCATTTCAACGCACGGCTTTGAATCGTTTTAACGCACGGCTGAGTGGTTCATAAGACAACCACAAGAGATGATATAGTAATATTTAATATAATAAGTGTAATATGTTCAACAAAAATATTAGTATGCTCTGTGATGCTTCTAACTGGATAAAGACTAATCTAATGAGCGGCTTTTGCTTTTGCTTTTCAAACAGCAGTGCACACTCTTGACCTCTTAATCAATAAATATAAATATCAGATAATAAAGAGCACCAAAAAGAGAAGTCCCCTTTAAAGTTGGCTTACATTGTAAATAAAAGAGGCACCCAAGGTCATTTGCAGCTGTTTGATTTGAAAAGAATTTCATGTGAAAACATCCTCTGAGGTATTAAAAACCTACTCTACCTTTATCAAAGATTATAGGGGAAAAAAAGAATTTTTTTCTTTAAATGAAGTGATGGCTATGAGCGTACAGGGTAAAAAGTTCTGGTCAGTTTTGGTTGGATTTAATGGTTGCGCCTGGTAAGAAGGAGAAAGTTACCTGAGGGACAGCGTTAAGTTACTTAGCAACAATGTCAGCCATTTTTAACATCATGACTTTCCAACAACAAACTTAAAATACGTTATGCATTGTTCTTGGGCAGGCTGTGTGGATCTCATCGCCACAGTTGACTGCAGTGCGCCAGATTATGATAACAAAAGATAGTAAAAAGCAGAGTGGAAGTGAGCGTGATAAAGTGGGGGAAAGCTGAGGCAGAGGTAAATACAGGCCAGAATTAGTTAAAGGCAGAAGACCCGAGCGTGAAATTGGAACGTGTGCCGAACCTGACAAATCTTTGAAAAATGATGCCCAAACCCGACTGGTTGGACAAATATTTCGAGGTCTAACACAGAGCTGCCCTTGGCCGGGCCTGCGAGAATGGAAACTGCAGAGGAAGAGCGGAGCGGGCTGGAGTGATGGATCATTAGTGGAATCAGGCTAAAGGGAAAGCTTCACTTTTTCTACCAACAGTCCAGCTGTGTTTATTGTGTGTGTGTGTGTGTGTGTGTGTGTGTGTGTGTGTGTGTGTGTGTGTCAGTCAGCCGTGGTATGTGTGAATGAGAGAGGTAAGGAAGCTATGGCCATGCACCCCTCCCGCCACCACTCACCACACACTCACGCATTTAAACATTTCTCTTTTAAGGCGTGATGTATTCCAGTAGTAATGCCAAAGGTAATCTCAATTATTACATGCTTTTTTAAAAGCTTAATTACAGTAATGCTGCACTTATGGCACATTAGACTGAAACGAAATGGAGTTTAAATGAACGCTCGCGAGTAACATTTACAGATGATCCCTCGACTCCAAACCGTTCGGACTTATGCGCGCACAGCTTAGCCGTCATTTTCGCTCACGGCTTTTCCGTCGGTCACTACCAGCGCTTTCTACACGTTCCTCCCTCGCACGCTCCACCACGCTCCAGCAACCCTGAACGCTTTGCCATTTTTATTACACGTCTACCCTGTTTACTGTCTCTGTTGTTTTATGAGCATCATATGTACTCTTTGGGCTGCTTCCCCCTTTTTCTCATCTCTTGGCTCGAAGGAGTAAATAAGGAAAAGTCTATTTATTTTTTTTTAATGAATTAGATGACAAATGATCTTTTGGCTTCAACGGGGTCTGTAAAGGTTTGCCACTTTACCAAGTGTTGTTGTAAATCTTGGGCAGAATGTTTTAAAAATAAAAGAAATGTCTTTTTTTTTTGGCAAACTGAGGCCATGAGCACAAAGAGTTATCAATGCGGAAAAAGCATGCGCCGCTTTGTTTCCTGCCTCTACCTAATTACCTATCATTTTAAACTGCTGTGAGTGATACGTTTATAATTATGTAGATTTATAACTCTTTAGGCTGCAGCCTCATTTAACTAGTTTAACGTTTTAAAGCTGGTCTGTTGGTGTTTTTATTTCACTAGGGAAGCTGAGTGTGAGCAGGTTTCCGAAATGAGCTGACAGTATTTTTTTTTCCTGTAAAATCTGTGTTTAAAGATGAGTTGTAGTTCAGGCTCATTAAGCAGTTTTACATCGCCAGCTGATCACTGTGACAGGGACGAGTTACTGAACGTTTAGTCGTTTTTGTGAAGTAGCCGCTGAGTTTTTCCCATTAACAGAACAGACACAGCTCTTGCCTTGGATACGCTACATGACTGTCAAAGTGGTCAGATCACTGCTTCAGCAATCGGGATTCTTAAAGCCATTGTGTTTCGCACAATACATGACTAATCATCTACGGGGGGCACACATTACAAGATCTCTCACCAGGAAGAAGCTCTGACGAGTCTGTCTGGTCTCCAAACTACGCTTTGTCATGAAAACACATATGAGAAGAGACAGGGGAATAATGCAATACAATCCGCAAGACAGGATGTTTTTTTCTTACAGAAATGATTGTCAGCAAGAAGTGAGAGATTCAAGTTGTCCAGATCTGTGCTGGAAAAACAGGAGAACTAGAAAAGAGTATAAATGCAAAAATAAAAGAATAGAAACTCCTCTGGGTTTCCTCTTATCCTGTGCGCTCTAAAAAATAACACCCTGTATCTGTTTAAAACTTGCTTATCATTTGGATATTTTACTTATAAGTTACAACCCAAAGTAAACTCAAAAAGGACCTTTATTTTCTGTCATGTCATAAAACACGTGAGAACATAATGTACACGAAAATGTGTTGCATTTAGTAGAAATTTCACAAGTTTCCAAAGAAAAACATTTAGATTTTGTTGTGTTTCAGCTGCTGGGGGTACCTAATATTGAAAGCATACACAAGCTCTCAGCACCTGAAGGTGCTCCAAAACTTTGGTTCCCTCAGTGACAGTAGATGCATCATCGGAGTCATATGTCCAGCTATCTCTAGTGACTATAATCTTCATTGTGTGGGTGATCAGACCATCATTGTGTTGCTCTGGCTCCAAAACCTTATAAGATTTTGCGCCGACAGATGAATGTGTGGCACATGGAACAAATCTGAATAAACTTGCCTAATATTCTTGGATAAGTTCCTCTTCTTTTTCACCAAGGTAAACAATCAGGCAGTCCGTGGTCTGTCATCCAGATTTAATGTTTTTTTTTTTTCCACTTTATTATCAATATTCTGCTTCCTGTTATGCCTAGAGACGTCTTCACATTCAAACAGGCTGAGTGAACACAATTATTTAGAATGACCTTAATAAAATAATAACAGAAACTCTTTCATTAACAGGAACAACCAGAATGAAACTTCTGAGAGGCTGGATGAACACTTTTTGTGCACATTAGACTGAATGTAAAATTTTCACAGTCAGTCAGTAACTAAAGCATAAATCACTGTTCTTGGTCTGTTTGTCTGTTTAATTGTCATTTATTTCTCCAAAACGTGAAGAAAGCCCCAGCAAATATGAACTTTTTATGAACTAACCAGCCAAATAGATGTAGCCAAATATGGTACTAACAGATGTCCCTTTTAGTTTACTTACAAGATTGCCTGTGCAATTTTGGTGGATATGAACGATCAGATCTAACATAAATACGCTTGATTTTGTTTAAATGCTGTGAGACGTGTCACAGTGAAATGCACAATTGACAGTACTGCTTTTACTGGCGTTTTGCGTTTGCATAGTTTATAGAGACACTCAATTAAAGTAAATGCAGATGAAGTAATGGTAACCCCAACATGACACCCCACTCCTAGGCCTGATCTCCCAAACATGGTTCGACAAAGTTAAGCTCAGTCTTTACAGGAAGCCAGACTCTTCCGTCTTCATTTGAATAAAGTGGAGACCAAACATATTTATTCAGTCGACTTACTTTTGTACTGAAATCTGTTCTGTTTTAAGTGCTGCTTTCTCACTTGTGCTCCCTGTTTCTTCGTCGCTGACGTTTGGGAGCAATGACGTCTAAGGGAAAAATTGTGGTGAAAAAAACTTCAAGTACAAAGAACCTTGTCCGCAAGATATTTTCTCTGTTTTCTTTTCGGTTCAACCTATTCACATGTGTGACTATTAAAAATGATTTGGTTCTCATTCATTCAGTATCCTAGCCACCAAGGTCAGGGGGGGTGCTGAAGCCTGTCCCAGCATTCAGGGGCCAAAAAGCGAAGAAACACTTTGGACAGGTCACCACTCCATCACAGGCCAAACACAGACAAACACGTTCATGCACACACTCACACCTAGGGGCAGGTTAGCATTTCCAGTTCACTTGATGTGTCTCTTGGAGAACCCGGTGGAAACAAATCTGGCATTTTTGATCACGTTTAATGTCTTAGCTCTATAAAAATTAAACAGCTTTACCTTCCTCACGTAGTTAATCCGCCTGAGTTGAACCTCTGGAGCTGCACTGGAGCTAAGAGTCTAATGACGCTGACAAGTTATGGAATCTTATACCTTACTGATTAGCTCTGTGTAAACTGCTTGCCTAAATCATCAGACTCTCCTCGAGGCTTGTCCCGTTGTCATGTAATCCAACAGCCTGTCTCTGTGGTTTCTGAGACTAGACTATGGACAGAATTTTGGCTGTACTTTTGGATTCCATGCTAAATTATTTCTTTAGTAGAGGCAGTTTTGAATGAAGTTGGGTGTAACCTTGTGTTACGGAAATAAATATTAGTTTTTGACAGAAACGCCATGTTCACCACATTTATCAGCCCCTCTGACTCGGTCTCTCGCTCTCACCCTCCCTGTCGTTCTCTCTTTCTGCCTCATTCCCTTTCCCTGGCTCTGTGTGTTTACAGTAGTCTCTCAATGCACTAGCCATTCCTCATCAGCAGATAAGATCAATTATGTGCTAGTTGTAAACAGCCTTTGGCCCTCTCTGTCTGCCTTTCCAAGCTCGCCGCAGTCCGCGAGACCAAGGGAAATCTCACCACTGCCCACTGCCTTGGCTGGCCTCGGAGTTCTCTGGGTGCCAGTCAAGAGGAAACATTTGGCTGTGCGCTCTGCACAAGGTTTTATTAAAACCGCACTTATTTCAATCTTAATAGCTTAATGGCTACTAATGTGAATAGTGTTTTCATACACACAGTTTGTCAGTAAATGAAGGTCTGTGATGGAATTTCTTTTAGAATAGGGCTGTAGCAATACATTTCTTCTGGTTCATACATGTATTCTAAAGGCTACAATGTCTTTCTTTTGACCTAATATTTGTTCTCATTATGTTTTGATCAAAGAAAGATTCCAGTTATTGTCTCAGGCTTTTCAGAGCATACATGCTTGGAGCTATCGTGTGTAAATACAACAATGATCACTCTGGCGTGCATGTGGTATACCTTTATTTGTGTGTGTGTGGGTGTGTGGGTGTGTGTATGTATGCATTCAGTGCTTGAGGAAGCTGTAGTGAATTGTGCATTCAAAAGCTGTAATCATTCTTGAGCCGTTCTAACTATGTGCCGTATTCAGTATTGAAACATCACTTACCAGCTGCTCCAGCCATCTCCTCAAGCATAAACGTGCAATCTGCAGTGGAATTTGAGTTGTAGTGTTTTATGGTATAGGTTCCCAATCCTGGTCCTGGAGCCCCGATACCTTTACATATTCCTCTTTTTTACTGCTCTACCTACTTCAGTCTATGGAAGGATTTATTCATGAGCTGGATCAGATGTGTAAAGGAGGGGCTGCCGGGGCTGGGAACCTGTCGTTCATGGTACTTCGGTAAATCTGAACACAAGAGAATAAATCCTGATTTTTGTAAACAGACAGTCTCACTGAGCAAAAATGCCCAAACGTTGTTTAGTTCTGGATAACAAGCCAGCAACGGTTTAGGATTTTACCATCGCAATATTATGTCTCTGGATTCAAAAACTGAGGCGCCCCCTTCTGTGCCTATTGCTTTTGCTAGTTTTAGCCTATCTATTGTCTTTTGGCGTTTTATATTGACTGATTCAATCACCACATATTTAATTGGGGCAGCTGGTGGGCTAGTGGTTAGGGTGTTGCCCCTGCAATCAGAAGGTTGTGAGTTCGAATCCCTTCTGCTAGTCCCATCACTGAGGTACCCTTGGGCAAGGTACCGCCCCCACACTGCTCCCTGGGCGCCCCTCGCTGGTGGCAGCCCCCTGCTTCACTGGGTGAATGGGTTAAATGCAGAGGAAGAATTGCACATTGTTCACACTGTGTGCTGTTCACGTGTGACTGTATGGGGCCACTTTACTTTCAATCGAATTGAACCTTACCTTTGAAATGTCTTACTTTATACGTGTGTTAATGCTGGTGTGGTTTCTTCATATTCAGTGATGCAAAGCAACACGGCTTGATTTCTAAAGGCATCCCCTTGTGGAGAAAATAAATGGATTAGAATACAAACTTTTCATATGCCGCGTCTGTTGTATATGGCTGAAATGACAATTGGATGAACAGTATAAGCTTTCAGTGCAGTTTTTACCTTTATATACCTTTAACAGAACCACTGCTTACTGCTCAAACTGCTTACATACAGCCCTGCTTCTCATGTGAGCAGAGCTGCATATCAGTTCTACCTGAGAACTGAACAGACAGGCTAAGCTGGATGCTGGATCCTTTGATTGTGTTGATCGGATAAATCACATTTGAAATGTTGCCAAATACGAAACCATTACCTTACAGATCCAGTCTGAAGGATTTCGTGGAAACGCTTCAAGTTTACACCCCTAGCATGTAATGTCCTAAAATGGTAATGCACATGCAAACACAAAAAGCTGGAAAAATATAGATTCCTTTAACATACTGATTACAGTTTAAGTGTTTACTTGAAGGTTTATTGCCAGTGGCGTGTGTCCAAGGCTGTCATAATTCTGTGTGCCAGTGTTTAGTCTGAACGCATCTGTTTTTTGTTTGACTGTGCATGTGTGCAAGTATCTGTATATGAACGTATTTATGTGTATATGAATGAACAAACAGTGTGTGATTTTGCTTGTGTGTGTGTGTGTGTGTGTGTGTGTGTGTGCATGTGTGTGTGTGCGAGAGAGAGTCTGTTTTATGAGGGTTGGACATATTTACAGCAGACAAGAATAGAGCACTGTATGGAACTTCTCTCTGCAGAATCGGATCATATTTCTAGCTCTGCTCTCTTTCTCTGTCCCTCTCTCGTCCAGTCTCTCTCTCTGTCTCTCGTTCTCTGTCTCTTTTTACTTTCTATTCCTGTCTTTTCTTTCTTTCTTTCTTTTTTTCTTTCTTTCTGTCTCTCCACTCTCTCTACTACCCTTTCTCATTCTTTCTCTTTCTGCTTCTCTCCCTACTCTAACTCTAATGTCCTCTCTCTCTCTCTCTCTCATTCTCAAGAGTTCTACCTCAAAGGAAGGACTGGATAGGAACACACACACACACACACACACACACATTCAGTAAGAGCACGAGGCCACTGGGCCAACTGCAGTGTCTAATAAAATTAGATGTTCAGTCATATCCATTTCCTCCATGCCGAATGGCAAATTAGTCACTGCTGTAATAAAATGAATAAGAGACAGGACGAAAAACAGGAAACACTTCATCTATTCATATGTGAGCTGGAGAAGCATCTTCTGCCCCAGGTGGGGAAATAAGTGACACTTTACATTCAGTACCTGTGTGTGTCAGTACCTGTACACAAAATACAAAAATCTTCAGTCAGGATCAGCAATGAAGGTCATTACACACGGAGAAAAAATATGAAAACATTTATGAAACCCCATTATATAATTAATGTCAAATATATTCACAAGAAGAAAACACAGAGAAGGTTATGGTGATTTGTTTTTGCTTTATTTAAAAGTGTGTTTGCTTTTTAAATCCTAAAGCTTAAGCGGCTGGAAGGGAGGGACTGGGGCAGCGTCTCGGTGGCAGCTGAACCACCACCCCTCCTTCTTCTGGTTGGTGGGGTGGGTTTGAAGTGGTCTGTGTGAAGTGTGCCGGGGCCAGAGGTTAAAACAACCGTGCTTCCCTCTCCCCCTCTCACTTTCTCCTCTCCTCCACTCCTCCCCTCCTCCTCCTCCTCCTCCTCCTCCTCCTCCGCTCTCTACTTCTGCTCTGTGTCACCGCTCTCGATCGCTTCCAGACTCTGAGGCAGGAGAGGACTGAACGCAAGCTCTGTGTGAAGTGGTGTTTTTGTTTGTTCTTTCTTTCACACTTTCGTTCCTTTGTTCTTTCGTACTTTCTTTCCTTCTTGCTAGGACTCACATTTCATTTCCTCTCTCAGTAACAGTACTTACTGAACCATTTAGATAATTACTGAATGATTTATAGGAGTTACAGCATCATTCATTTAGATTAATAACTTAATGCTAAACTTGCCGTTTAAGGACTTAGAGGAGGAAATGGCTCTAAACAGTTCGTCAAAATGATCATGCAATTGCCTGATCACAGTTACTAAATTCGATTGCTGACCACATTTTTCTAGCTTTTGGAGCCACGTGTTCATAATTTGGATCCTGTCAAATACATGTAAATGAAGGAAAGCAGAATATACTTACACATCTTGTGCCTTATCACAACAGAAGTTCTCTATTCTGACTGGTGCTAGAATACATTAGTGGGCAGCGGTGCATAACGTTTGTTTTTTGCTTTATTTGTGTCTCGTTACATCCACAGCTAAGAAAGCAAGATTTCGGCCAATTTGGCCACTTCAGCTTTATGGATTAGTAGCTGCGTACAGTGATTAAAAAAAAAACAAAAAAAAAACAGCTGCATACAGTGATCATTTCAGATGTTAGTGGCAATTCTTTCTATGACAATTAATCATCAGTTAAAATTTGTACACCCGCATTAATCACAGTGTCATAAAGCAAAACTACTGTGCAACTGTCCTTCACCATGCCTGCAACAGAATATTTCTTTCTTTTAGTCTTTTCTTTCTTTCTTTCTCTCTCTGCTAAAAATCCATAGAATTGACTGCCACAGTAAACCATCACAGCCGGGCCGTTGAAGAACTCTTGAGATTAAATGTGTTTATAGTGGACTGAAGAAACCAGAATCACACTGAAACACAACACACAAGCAGTCTGTGTATCTCCTCCGTCCACATATTTGTGATTTTGATTACACAAACACTCAAGAACATCTTGTGTTAACTTAAGGCTGTGTTTGTGTGAGACAGAGTGTGTGTGTGTGTGTGAGTGTGTGTGTGTGTGTGTGTGTGTGTGTGTGTGTGTGTGTGTGTGTGTGTGCTGGTAAATGAGGAAAAGCGATTTATGTTCTGCAACACTTTGCATTTTCCCAGCATTGATAAGCCACAGATGGAGCAAAAAACAAAAGACCCAATTAAGATTGGTAGCTCACACGCAGACTCTCGCCACCGCAGAAACACTATCACACTTACACATGTACTGGAGCGTTTCTCTCACCCGCCGCCTCCGAGCACCGGCCCTTTCATTTTCCACACCAGCGCCGCTGAAAGCCCAGTGCTAGCTTGAAGTATTCCCCAGCTCACTAAGAAAAGTAGCCACGTTGCAGTCACAGTTCTGACCACACTGTCTCTTCTCTCTTCACCTTCCATGTGCTGTCGGCCTCTGGTCTTTCTATCTACTCAACCACAGGTAAGGAACACTTTGTGTGTCTTTGTCTGTGTGTGTGTGTGTGTGTGTGTGTGTGTGAGTTTCTTTCTACACGTGTTCCTGACTGTCTGTCTTTGTGTGTCTCTTTCATAGCGGATAATTCATGTGATACCTGGATGTTGCATGTCTGTCTACACAAAGTGTGTGTTATGGTTAAGGAAACATAATCTCACCAGTGGGCATAAAGAGAATGTTCCCTCTGTTAACCACAGTCTTTAATGGGCCCATACCATTCCTCCTGTTTTTTGGATAGGAGGTTGGTGTATGTTTCAAAACAAAACTCGGAATACAGTCATCCATAAAATCCAAGCTGCAAAACCAGTCTGATTTGAATTCTTTGTTTTTGTGATGTCACAAAAACCAAAACATTTGCATATACCTATTTAGCCGGCGGCCATTTCGCCTGTTTGAATGCTGATGTCATGAAGAGAGTTTCAGCTTGGACTAATCTGTCTTAAAGGCACAAGAACAAAAAATAGCCCAAAGGATAAAGGGAGGTGGGAAAATGGTCATATTTAGTGCAACAAAAAAAAAAAACCCATTAAAATATGGGATATGACCATTTAAAGCACCGACTGGCTGTCTAAACAGTCTGCTTTTAGAGTTTAACCGGTTCTAGATCCCACACTGATCTCAAAAACAGGAAGAACAGATTCATTTATAAAAGCTGAAAAAGAAGCAGGTAGGTAAAAGGTGGAGCAGATGCTGTTTTGTGTTTTGTTTTTTGTTTGTTTTTTGGAGGGGGGGGGGTTGCCCTTATACTTCCTGACATGCTGCCGTCAGTCACCATATAAACCGGAGGCCTGTCTGCAGAGTTTCGGAGGTTACATCGCAGCTCCAGTACTGTACTCTGTTTTTATAAACATGTGACACTGATGGATTCAGCATCACAGATTTGCAGCAGCAGGTCAACGAGGACCAGCCTAATCACGACTGACACTGACGCAACTGCACCCATGTGTTCCACCACAGCCCATGGCTGCTCAGGCCTTGATTTTATCCAGCCGGCTTTGCACCAGTTATTAGTACATGAATTAAACAGCCCATTATTGGGGCCCGGATTCCTGCAAAATAACATCACCACTGCCGAGCGGGCGAGCCGAAATAAGGACACAGTTAAAGGCGCCGTGGATAAGACTTGCGGTAAACACATATTATTTCTGACTTTGTGACAAAAATCTCTGTCCTGTAGACGCGTCCAAACGTGTTCGGTCTTTCACCTCCACATTCCTCCATTGTTACTGGTAATGCAAAGCTTTACGTACAAGTGATTTAACCCCCACTGCCTACAAATCAAACCAAGATATGTTACTCAAGATATGAATAATGGTAATGTGCGTCATTTCTGGAAAAACGAACCATTTTACAGCAAAATTTAAGACATTACAGACAGGCATGGCAGTTTTGACCATGCTTGGCATTTTTGAGATTTATGAATAAATTGCATCTTCGGTATGTCTTAAACTGTAAATCATAATGTCCAAACTCGAAAAAGAAAAATGTTTGTTTCAGCGTGTTAAATCGATTCATGCCAACTGTAATGAAACTTTGACTCCGCCCACACTTTACACAATCCTGTCAGGTCACATCTCCCTCATTTCCTGCTGAATCTAAATAGAATGTACAAAATGTATTTGGAATATCAGTCCGATAGCCAAACTTCATGTGATATGTGTTGTGTTAAGCTAATAAAAACAATATATTCCCTTGCAGTGTTCCACCTTCGATAATAAGAAGGCTGTTTGCAGTTTTAGTAAATTAGCCCGTAAAGCCCAGGATTATAACCTCCAGAGGACTATTACTCAGTAACTACATGAACTGCAATGCAAGTTAACTGAGTTACAGAAGTTAGACCTGGCCTTTTGTTGAATTCAGTTTTTTTTTTTTCTCTCGGTATGACCATTCAAAGAAAAGCAATGTTGAGAAGACAAGGCAGGAGTAATGAGTTTGTTTTGGTTCATTTTAGTAACCAGCTGAAGTTTCCGTCTGACCTCTAGCAGAGCATTGCAGTAGTTCAGTATCAGGTTAAATAATGGGCAGAGTAATTATGTGGAGACATGAAGGCCCAGTCCAGAATGTTGAATTCTTACGCTATTTTCTGTTTGTTTTTGGTTTAAACAGCACAAATAGTCTGTATATTAGCTAAAGCCATACCGCTTTTAAGCGCTAGTCGTAAGTCACTTAACATTTTCTATCAGTGCATCTGCTGTTCTTTTCCCTGCACTCTTCATCTCCCTCCTCTTCCTCTCTGTCAGCATAACTCAGAGAGTGTTTTATCTAAACTCCATTCCAGATGGTTTCTGTTAGGACTCAACACTTGACAGCTGTATTTTTTTTCCTTTAGGTATTATTTTATACAGCAAAGATTGCAGCGACTTCAAGGAGCTAAATAGGACACGTGAAGGTGGGGGTTGGAGGGGCGGTTAAGAGGAAATTAAAATAGTGATGGAGTGGGGGGTGGGGGGTGGGGTGGCGTATATATTAAAAGCAATTACTCCATCACCGTGGAGCAGTGTTAAACGTTTTCAGACCCTTTTTGGGTCGGTTTCCTGTTTCTTTTTTTAATAAATAAGGACATATAATGTAATATTGATTTAAATCCCATCTGCAAGGGTGACTTCATCCACCCCCACTCCCTCTGCTCTTTCGCTTTCTTGGAAAGAAACCATGGGCTCCGGCTGCCAGAAATAATTGCTTGTTTGCTGCGATTTGGTTAAAATCTGTCAGAAAAAGAGAGAGAGAGAGGGAGAAAGAAAGAGAGAGAGAGAGTTAAAGAGGGAGAAAGGGCACACACACACAGCCTGGATTCCAAAACCTTGTGTATTGCAATCATCTGCCTCCATCTCTCCAGCAGCCTTGCAGGTAACCCGAAATTGTTCTCTGTTTTGCCTTTTCATGGCCGCAGAGACACGAATTCTAAAAGCCCCCCGAAGACTCTCAATCTCTTCGAAGGCCAGATGTATGTACGACTGCAGACACAGTGCCAACTGTGCAATTTGCGCTGAATTTAATGTTTCATGTTTGCGCCTAATTTAATGTTTCACTACAAACTACGCATGACTCCGCCCACATTCGCTCCCAACTCTCAGCGAAGTAATGGTCTTCGGCAAGCTCCGCCCACTAATGCCTCGCTTTAAAAAGCACAGCTAAATAAAGGTCATCAACAAAACAGAAAATGATCTTTCGGTGATGTAAAAAATGAGGTGTAGCTAAATTAAGTTCTTTTCCATCAAAGTACTCTCCAAGGGTGTATAATTCAACTCCAGCAAGAAAACCAAGTCTGTGAAACGCTACCACTGGAAACACGAATTGCCACGTCACGGCATGTTTCACGCACATTTACATCCGAATCTGTGCTATTCTCATGCTTCCCGCCTAACCACTGTATTCACTGCCATTGTTTAAGGAACTCTCTCAACACCAGGTCTTTTGAGACAATAAAACAAATTTACACCTGTTTCAAATGCCAGAGGAAAATCCATGGAAAACCAGCCACCGTGAGCTACTTAAACTTCAGTGAATGGATGGGAACGTATAAGCAGCTGCATGTTTCATCCAGCCACTATTTTGCGTGATTCTCCTACATTTGCATGAATTGTATAAGTATGAGACAGAAGCACAATTTTACCATGAAAACTTCCCATAAACTGCACGTTTAGTCTTGTTTTAAACAACACGTCCAAATTGCACCTGAATCTGGTACGGAACACTTGGTACACTTGAGACGCCGGCTCGTAAGGTAAATTACGATGCTTCTCGAAGACATCTTTTATTGTCTACATGTATAAACAGGTTTCCATAAAGTGATGGGGTTTTTTTTTCTTATTCCAGAATATAGCTGATCAGCCAAGACGTGTTTCGTGTCCAAAGTTGCTTTCTTCAGTTTTGCACTGGAGCAATGAGATTAATATTTATCTTAAAAGTAATAGAAGCTGACACCCCACCAATGAGCATCAAGCAAACTGCAGCCTGAAATCATCACACACTTACCTCAGAGTTAGTCGTTAAGTGATGTCAGATGGACTTCATTCTGTTCGACATAAAAACAGACAAAAGTACCCCAAAGCTCAAGTGGTAGAAGTCATCTCGAAGCCTGATGTAATTCTATATGGCGAAATTCTTACGGAATCTTTTTTATAGATAAGTGTGGCGCAGTGCCACAAACCACACAGTGAGGTCTAGTGGAGATTACTTAACAGATTGAAGTGTGTGAAGATTTAGGTCTGCGATTGGCCAAAATCTGACAGAAGACTGCGAGCTTCGTTTACTTGTTAGGGACATCAGCCTTGGAGCTAACTAGCTAAAGGAGCAGACTTGACTAATGGGGTGGAGGGAAAAGGTTGTAGATTTGTTTATCACTGTAATAGAGGATGAGTGTGTGTACTCAGGTGTGTTTGTTTGTGTTTGTTGTTGTGTTTATATAGTGGAACTGTACTTTCCTGTAGGCGCTCTGTGTGTGTGTGTGTATGTGCATGCATACGTGCGTGCACATGAGCGTGTGCCTTTTCCAGGGCTGTGTGTGTGCGTGTGTGTGCGTGTGCGCAGGGTAGAGACTGGAGAGCGGCCCGGATTGGCCTGAGCCCTGCGTTCTGTGCCAGGCTAGTGTCTCCCTCCTCCCATCCCCGAAGAGTCATAAACAATAAACCCTCTGTTACTTTTAACCCCCTCACGTGTTTCCCACCACCGCCCTCCCTCTACTGCTCTCTCTGCTCCGCCACGGCTCGTCTGTCTTTCTCATATACCCCCCCATTCCCTCTCTCTCTCTCTCTCTCTCTCTCTCTCTCTCTCTCCCTCACTCTCTTTCTCTCTCCCTCCCTCACTCTCTCTCTCTCTCTCCCTCCCTCTCTCTCTCTCTCTCTCTCTCTCCCTCACTCTCTCTCTCCCTCCCTCCCTCTCTCTCTCTCTCTCCCTCCCTCACTCTCTCTCTCTCTCTCTCCCTCACTCTCTCCCTCTCCCTCCCTCCCTCCCTCTCTCTCTCTCTCTCCCTCCCTCCCTCTCTCTCT
>JBBIGA010000027.1:12544665-12557080 GCA_037576975.1 Alestes dentex | reverse complement strand
TATACATTCTGGGCAATGATTACATTTATTTTTTTATCGTGATTAATTGCATTGTTATACGCAAAATTTAATAATTAACTCAACAGTAATGCATTGCGCGCTTTTATTTTAAAAGTACTGCTACATGAACAAAAGTGCAATAACATTGGGTTTGCAAACACTTTAAACAAATAAGGTGCCATTTAACTGCAGTGTTCCCTTTAACACAGTTACAGTTCAAATGTTTTTTGTAAATTTTAACTTAAACATTAATGTAATCAAAACAAATATAAAACCACTGCAGGGCATTCACATTTTGTCTAGTTTGTTAAAACAAGTTATTCTCAGAGTCCAGAGCATGGGGAGCAGAAAAATTATGGCAGTTGCAAAGTCCCTGTTGGTGTAATTGTCAAGCGTCCCATGACTTTTGTCCACGCAGCGCTCTAGGTCTCAACTGGTTTTCATGGGGGCCAGGTGTCCCATTACTTTTGTCTATTTAATACGGACAAAAGAATGGGACGACTGACCCCCGCGGAAACTAGCCGAGGCTGTGTGGACAAAAGTATTGGGACGCCTGACCATACCTTAAAAGGGAGCATTTTCCGGCAGGGTAGCATGAATCGATAGACTCTACTGTCGTTTTGCGCAATGGTAGCATTTTTCTACAATGCAGCATAAATCACCAGAAGACCAGCGCCCACGGTCCAGAGCCACGACCAGGGACCAGAACAGGGACCAGCAGAAACATGTTTCTTTTATTAGGGAGCAGCAGAAGCAGACAGTGAGTGTGTCTGAAATCGCGCACTTATGTGAGTGCACTGGAATGTAGTGCACAGTGCGCACTGACCACTTCCTTCTGTAGTGCACACTGCCATGGGTAAGTGCTGTCCGAAATGGAACACTAACGTTTTACACCTAGTGGAAGTGATGGACTAACATTTGCTCGCGATTCTCCAGGCCGCCAAAATATCTGCCGGTTATACCGCTGTAAATATCAGTAAAATATTTTTATTAACGTTACTTATATTTATACGAACCAGTTGCATCCGCCTGGGCTTGTATTTCACTGTTGGCCGCCATTATTCAACTCTGGAAACTTGTCGAAAGTCCCTCCACTTCCACTACGTGGTCAAAATGGTGTCTGTTTAGTGTGAGTAGTGTCCATCGTTCCACACTGGGTTTTTTGGCCATTATTAGTGCACCATCCGGGTACTTTCAGTGCACTGAGTTTTAGCTTGGTTGTCAGTGTGAATGCACTACGCACTAAAATCGAGCACTAAAAGTGTGCAAGACTTGGTGACCACATAGACTTGGTCAATAAAGGGTAAAGCAGGCATTTGGCTGACGGTCTTCTCCAGAGCGACTTACAATCGGTAGTTACAGGGACAGTCCCTCTGGAGACACTGAGGGGTCAGTGTCTTGCTCAAGGACAGAATAGTAGAAAGTGGGGGTTTGAACCTGCAGCTTTGTGGGCATCGGGTTCACAGGCAAGTGTTTTACCCACCAGGCCACTACCACCCAAAATGATCTCAAAAAAATCTAAATATAATGTTTACATGGTTTCTGATACTGACTGACGTATACATTTCTTCGTTTTAAAAATGCAGATTAAAAATAGCTTGGCTTATGATAGCCAGCTTCCTTGTTGTAGCCAGCTTCTTACTTGCACGGAACAAAAAAATAACATTACTAATCAGCAGCAGACATTTGAAATTAACGTTTGTGCTCTGAAAATGTTATGGATATATTTTCAGTTTCGCACTTTGTTTCCCATTTTCATTATTGGACCCGGGTCCCAATTTATTTATAATACTAATTACAAAATTCACTTCATTTTTGTATCTGAATAATGTGATGCTGCAGACTTAAATCGATGGGTTTGGGGTAAAATAACTTGTATTAATGAGTATTACTCTATGCTCTGAACAGTTGTCCTAGTTTTGTGGAAAACTTCATATTGCTGTAAGTCTACCCACTCTGCCCCAGTGACCTACCAGACTAATCCTAATCCATCCCACCTGATCCAACTAAATATTGCCTTAATTGCCTTGATTAGCTGAATGAAGTGTGTTAGATTTGTATGTGAAACCTGCAGTAAGGCAGATCTTCAGGAGGAGGGTTGGTGACTGTTGCTGTAGCATGAGTGCATTAGTCTTCTTCTTTCTCTTGGTTCTGCACATGCTGGTAAACTCCTGTTCTAAACCAGAGAAGATGCCTGGCAGTGCCACCAGTAAAACAGGGTTTTGGTGCTATTTCCCCACTCGCTCCACACACACACACTAACAGAGCTGCCTTTATCACGGACACAGTTTAAAAGTGCTTTTCTTAGTTACTGAGAGCTTGAGTGATTAAAAATGTCGTGCTAGGATGAACTGGCTAAGTTTATTATCAGTAACCTCCAGCTGTTAGCCTCCCTGCACTAAAGTTTCTCTCCTCACAGAAATGTTTAATGCACTTTTGGGCAAACATAACAAGCAAAGGGAAAAAAACTGCAGTGACCTCTCCACCAACTCCACACATCACGTCCCTCACATCATCTCTGGGGCTATTCCGCGCACAGCTGAAGTTAACACCTTCTTTCAAAACCCAATTAAAAACATATCTCTCAGTGCTATGCCTCTTCTCCTGACTTCTGACTCTGCTGTCTGTTCGTTCCTGCTCTCTGTGTTGTTGTACTTTGGTCTGTTGAATGTTTTTCGTCTACTACTGTCTGTTAAACATTGTTTTTTGTTTTATCTCGACTATTTGTAAAGCAACCCTGAGTTTGAGAAAAGCGCTATATAAACTCAAATTATTATTATTATGATTATTATTATTATTATTAGTCCAGTTTTATGACCTGTGGAAACCACTGCCCTCGCAGAGGAGTTTGACGCAAGAAGGCCTCCTGTTGAGCCTTTCATCCTTCCGCTCTCTCGTCTTCCCTTTTTTCCGTCTGACTGCATCCCTCACTCCCCTCATTCCTAAGAGACGTGCGGGAGATAGATGGGCGAGCTTTGCGATAAGGCTGAGGTGGATGCGCGACCCGCTCGCACGGCGTCCCATTTACCACGCTCTTATCTCGGAGGTGCGCTCCTGACAGATGAGCTGGACGGCATTAAGGCCTTATCCACTCTGATAGCTCCAGAGACGGATGGAACAACAGCTTAACTCTGTGCTGATAGGTTAATGCGCAGTCAGGATTAAATGCGTAAAAAGGCCGGTTAATAAATGGATTGATAGATGATGTAAAGCTCTGATTATTAGCTATAATGTGCAGCGTTCCGAGGCTGATCATAAGCCACAATATTAAGCCAAGTGTATTTGTGACTTATCTGCTTATGGAAACACACGCTCTCTCTCTCTCTTTGTCTCTCACACACACATACACACACACACACACACACACACACACACACACACACACTCCACTGGCCTCACCTGGTCCCAGAGCAACCTGTGGATATGATGAACCTTATTTGTGGGAAGTGAAAGAATCCTTGTTTTATTCTGCTATGTAGCCTTACCAGCATAAACACACTGCCTCCCTCAATAGAGCAGCTTTGACGAGAGAGTGAGAGACAAAGAGACAGAATGAGAGTTCTAAACAAATAAAAAAAGCAAACAAAACATATATTAATATACAAAAAGAATAAATATATTAGTTTAGTTGTTACTTAAAAGTGCTACAGTAAAATAACTTCTTTTTTGATATATGTGTTAATCTACGCTCTGAACTGTTGCAATTTTGAGGACCACTTTTTATTGTTGCAAGCATACCCAGTCTACCCCAGTGACCTACAGACTTGTAGCTGTAACCCTAATCCAGCCCACCTGACCCATCTAAATACTGCCTTAATTGTCTTGATTAGCTGAATGAAGTGTGTTAGATTAGGAGGAGAAGCTTGATGGAAGGTAGATCTTGGTTGGTGATCGCTGCTCTCACATGAGTTTTCTTCATTCTCTTGGTTTTGAACCTTCTTGTTCTAAACCAGAAAAGGTGCCTGGAAGTGCCACCAGTAAAACAGAGTGTTTCTGCGACATCCATTGTCGTGGAGCAAAGTTAAACTTCTAGGATAATCCAATAAAAACAACAGCAAAACAAAACATGATCTAGGCGGTTTCCTTTATTTTGCCAAATAAAGGTAGCAAAACAGCAAACGTCACCCAGCCAGTCACCCGTGGGGCTGTTGGGGCCTTCTCTTTATACCTCCTGGGTTCATGCTCCTATAGTCATAAAACCAGTTGTCCACTCCATAAGTAGGGCTACTTCTGTACCAGGATAGCCTGTAACCAAATGTAGTATAACCTGGTGTGATGGAGTAAAAGTCTTTTCTTTTTAGGCAACTGCATTCTTCAATATTGTCTTACATGCAATGTGTATTTAAAGAAATACCCTACAAGTAAAGGACAAACAAAGAGATAGAATACTGTAAAAAAAATTATGTTTTGGCCAGACTTTATTGAATATCACTGTAATCAGTCAATAACACTGTGGAGGGATCACAGCATTTCTGCAACCCTGTTTTTATATTCTCTTTTTGTTTGTTATTCTGTTCTATTCAGAGCACTGATATTTCCCTCTTTTGTCCTCCCTCTACCTATCTCCTCCTCTCCTTCTCTCGCTTCCACGCTCCAATCTCTAACACTCTAAGTGAAGTACAGTACTCACGCAGCAGCCTTTTTTCCCCCGCGGCCCTTGAACCATTCATTAACTAAAATGAGTGCTCGCCTTGGTGCTCGCCGTTGTTTTAACGGGCGCCGCTTACGTGTTTGTGTGTAGTTTTTACGGCACTTGTAAAACACGTCCTCCCAGTCCGGAGCGATTATCCATGTATTTATTTGCATAGTTTATAGGCCAAAAGAAAACCTGGACAACAGCCATCGTATTGCTGTTTTGTGATTGGCTGAGCGAGAGGGAGAGCCCCCCGATGAGAGAAAGTGGGCTTCCTGACTCTGAGGCTCTAGCTGGAGGCTGTACACTCTGCAACTGTGTGTCATATCACGCTGCTGTCATAGACTGGGGGATGTAGAGTAGTCGCATGTACTGTCACTGGCTACTAGTGTGTAAAACTCCAACAATGGGGTTTGACCTAATGTACTCATACCAGTGCAGCACACTCTGATGAGACACACAACCCAAATATCAAGATCAGTCTGTTTCATCAGTGGTAGTGACTAAACTGTGTTTGAAGCCAGATGAGCAACAGCCCGCAATTAGTGACCAGTAGGTGAAAATACAGCAGTGAGTGGAAGCACAGAATAGGTGTTTCCAACAAAATGACTAGTGAGTGGAAGTACAGAATAGATGTTTTCAGTATAATGGCCAGTGAGTGGAAGTACAGAATGGGTGTTTCCAATAAAATGACCAGTGAGTGGAAGTACAGAATGGGTGTTTCCAATAAAATGACCAGTGAATGGAAGTACAGAATAGGTGTTTCCAATAAAATGACCAGTGAGTGTAAGTGTTTTCAAGAAAGTGGCTAGTAAGTGTAAGTGTTTTCAAGAAAGTGGCCAGTAAGTGGAAGTACGAGATTAGTGTTTCTAGTAGCACGCATTTTTGCCCAATTTAGTCATCTCCAATTCCAACCCACTAACTAGGACAGCCCCTAGCACAGGATGTCACCAGCACTGGGAGGGTGACGGCTAGCATGTGCTTCCTCTGACTCATGTGAAACCAGCCACATTTCGGAGCTGCCACTAATGTAACATCATTGGACAGCGTGAAGCACTTGGAGGAGAAGTGTGACTACCAGTTCTGTTGCGTTAGTTAGTAGACACCCCTACCAGAGGGGGGGTCATCCTGTTCAACCATAGGGTGGGGAAGCCAATTTGTGGCTTCCTCAGCCACAAATGGCTGCAGCCAGAAGATGGACATTTCTTATAAAATGGCCCGTTAGTGCAAGTACAAGGTTAGGGTTTTAACCAGGTGTATGCTAAATGTGTGTTTAGCCTTGGTCTTCTGTGTTGCATCATTGGTCTGCTCCCTTCAGATTTTTGCCATGTGCTTGTGTCGTTGATCAATTTTGCAGTTGGGAATCCTTGAAAAATGGGATGACCTTCGGCAGAGTCCTTAAACGGCCAGCAACTTTGAATGGTTGCACCTGCGAGATGCAATAGATCAGGTTGTTGAGTGAAGCTGCCCTGAGGAGTTGAGTTGAACCTGCAAAAGAGTAAATCCTCAAGAAAAATCTCAGACCTTTTATATGCTGTGTAGTTTAGCCACTGAGATAGCTAGTAGTTAAATGCTTAGAGATGTATATATCAGGTTGTTTATAAATGCAAGATTTATAGTGTGTATGTATGTGAAGTAGAGAGTGAGATAATTGACTACCTCACAAATGTGTTGATTGATTTGGCTCATTACAGCATGTATATTTTCCAATTACTGGTCAGTGGACTTTGGTTTACGTTTTGGTGATAAATTGTCTGTACTTTACTGTGCACTGTGTGTTTAAAGTCATTTCTTGAGCATTCACTGCTTGATTGTGTACATGCGTGATTGCATAGGAAGCTGTGTGTGTATGTGTGTGATTTTGCCTTGATTTGCTGTGTGTTTACACAGTGTCTAATGAATGAGCTTGAACGCTCCATGTTTGAATGGTGGGTGATGGATGTGTACCTCAGCGAGTGCCTTTTATGATGCTTCGTGACTGTTGTGTACTCTATGAAAGAGTGATTTTTCTAGTGAAGTGTGTGGGTGGGTGTGTGTGGCTGGGGGGTTGGGAGCATATACCCCTCAGGCACTAGATTGTCAGTCAATTGCTTGATCTCTCATAAACAGCAGTGATGAATGACAGCATGTAACGGCTTAATCCAGACCTTTGTTTATGAACTTGATGTTCTACTGAACTCCTGTTGCTCCCTGTCTCTTGTTTTAAGATGTAGCACATTCATTAGGCCTTACTTATCACAACAAGTCATTTTTCACTTATTTAGACATTGCTCAGTGTATATAAATCTAAAGACGAAGTGTTTTATTGACAGTTTTCTAGTTATAACTTAAGATACACTCCTTAAGGCACTTGACACATACCCTGAAGAAACTCCCTGCTTGTGTACACCTTTGTGTAAAAACTACTTGTAACACAACTTGAACCACTGTACTTGCAGAATAATATCTGTTCAACAGTGGTTCTGTATGGTGTTGATCAGAAACTGACTCATAATCAGCAAGCTAGAGGATGAATGGACTTTAGACTGAACTTATTGAAAAGGGAGTTGGAGCTCATAATGGGACCACTGAGTAGAAGTCCATAAAGAGGACAATGAGTGATGTAAAGCAGTTTAGGTTCGAGCGTGTGGAAACGTTTGACATGTTTTTGTTTTACTGACTGGAATGGTGTTTTGTTTTTTCGGGTTTACTAGTTCAGCCCTCATTGCACTGGTGGATTTGAAATCACTTTGGGTTCTCCAGTGGTGCAACCGTGGAACGTTTTGGTCTGTCTTTAGGAGACTGCAAGTTCAAATCCTGGTGATTCTGCCAAGTCACTTATTATTGGTGATATATCCACTGATACCAGTGGAACTGTGGGTCATCAGCATCAACTGATCCTGTAGACCGACCTCCTAGATCCGCTCCTCAATCACACTGACTAAACCTGCCTATTAACTGGTGAGTTCAATTGTGTGTTTAAGCAGGGAAATCATCAAACTGTGCTGGACACTGGCCCTCTGGGACTGGAGCTAAGGGTTCCAGACTTAGACTGTGGGTTTGAGGAAGAAGGAGGTGAATCCTACTGGGCCAGGCTATAAGCAGGAAAACTGGAGTACTGCTCATCTACTGATAAGCAAGAAGCAAGAATATCATCATGACAAATTAAGCCCAATTTAAACATGCTCTGAAGTTCACAATCTAAAAGTTCACTGTTGAAAACAACATCGATATATTGTTGCATGTGTTTATTCTAAGGCCAGTTGTTGTATGGGTTGGCCGCTAGTGTCGGTCGATACTGGTGACCTGCAGTTTTATGGAAATCAACGAAAATATCACCAATAATTAGTCTAATAATCAGTTGGGTCTAAGTTCTCTCATCTTCATCAACACCTGCCTGTCCATCTTTTCACTCACTTTCTCTCTCTTTCTCGCTCTCTCTCTCTCTCTCCCTCTCTCTCTCTCTCTCTCTCTCTTTCTCTTTCTCTCTTTCTCCAGTCTTTGCCAGCAAGTCTTTCTTTCTTTCTCCATTCCTTTTATTCTCCCTGTGCTCGTCTTTCTTGGCAACACCTGCTGTTCCCACAGCTTTACCCATCCCCCTCACCCCCACTCTCTCTCTTTTTTCTCACCAACTCACTTTCAATCTCTCTTTTTGGCACATGGTACCATCACATGATCCTCTCTCTCTCTCTCTTTCTCACACAAACACTGTCCATACGCAGTACTGCCCAGCGGCTCATACATTTCCCTTCTTTTGTACTATGCTAAGTTCAGGGTCAGCCACATTCTGTTGGTTTAGTGATGGTCCCGACTGGCCGCTGCTAGTAATTCTCATCTATAAACACATTATTAAGAAAACGTATATGAGCTCAGTTGAAGTTGAACCTATATTGGTGTCTGCTGAAACACTGGCAAAGAGCCACCTGTATAATGGAGAATGTTTTCACTGGGAGGGAAAGAAAAATAACGAGAAGGAGGTAAAGAGGTATGGATGGACTCGATCAACTCTTCTTTCTGAGTTCTTCACGACTTCATTTGTCATTAGCTTGCTTACGTGTTCCCTTGATGGACAGGTTACCCATGAACTCTTAATCTGGAAGTTGTAATAGAGATATGTTGAACTACCATTTTCCTACATTTAGCATCTTGTATAATGATTGTCTGGCACAAATCTCTGCCAGATCTTTGACCGATTCAACGGTGTTAGACATAATTAACATAATTAGACTCTGATGCGGCTCCGAGAATGACGGGTTCTCCTTTGGTTCTTCTTCAGACTCATAGGAAGTTTTTCCCTTCCAGTGTACCTTGGCTTGCTTAATAGGATTCTGGACAAGGATTTCTTTACAGCTGCTTTGTGACAACATTTGTTGTGAAAAGCGCTACATAAATAAACTGAATTAAATTAAATCGACTCAACAGAAGGAAACTTCAGTTGGTACAGTTCATCTTGAAAGAAGGATGATTTGTCCGTTGTACCTCCCTCTTCCTGACATTTAATGTTTATCTGAACTGTAATAAGTAGTTCTCTGAGAGCAACAATCCTTTGCCACTTGAGGGTCACCAGTTTCTGGATCCTCTCGCCCTCAGGCCTGTACCCTGCACCCCCTGGTGGCAGCTGCTGATAATTACTGTTCACATCTGGCATGAGTCAGATCAGCATTAATCACTTTTCACTCTGGATACATCTATGTTTTACCACAGCAACGCCACTGTGTCCAGCAGTGCAATAGCAACAGCCTGCGCTGCGTTAGTGCGAGTCCAGACGGCAGCATTTAATTGATAAATTGGGGCCACATTGCAGCAGTGCCATAAGCTCCCAAGCATTGTGGTATCCAATCACATGCCACTGATTAAGACACTCGCAGCATATGCAGCGTGGTGGGGATGATATCTTTCTCCAGGAGGCTCCGTCACTTGTGTGTGGATTAGACAAAATGTGTGTGTGTGTGTGTCGGCGGCTCTGTTTGCACAGTGAATGTATAGATTAGAAGTGCGCTATTATCCTTAGAGAGAGCGGCAGTCAGTGTGTGCCAGCCGGCTCTTTACATCTGCACGTACATCTCTCTAAGCAGGAGACATGCAGATAGAACATGAAAGAGATGGGCATCCTGCCAGCCCCCCCCCCACCTTTTTTCCCCATTCTTTTATTCTCTCTCCATCTCTCTATCTCTTTCTTCATCCCTGCTCTTTCCTCTGTCCTGTTGACTCGCTGCACCTCTGCTCCATTGTTTTTTCTGTGTCTGTCGCTCTCACTCTCTGTGCCACCTTTTCTATCTGCTTCAAGCCATGTTTCCCCATCCCCAAACCTGAAGTCTTCCAACATTAACGCTACAGCTACATAATGGCCAAAACATAGTCAAATTTGATCCATACATAATCCAAATTTGCCCAAATTTGGATTATGATGAACTATGTAGGTTTCATATCTAATAATTGCTAGTTTCAATTTTCAGAAGCAGTGTTTAGTAGGACAGGGTGTAATTCATTGCTGATGCTTACCAGAAAACACAAAGTAGGTCTAAATTAGTTATATAATTAATAACTTGACAATATTACATGCCATTTGTTGACCAAGATTTGTTAAAGCAGTGGATTTACAGGGCATTAATAAGCCATTAGTCTCTGGTGGAGCACATTCCCCATTGTCTCTGCTGCAGTTTTCCCCAGTTGCGACATGCTGTCTGAGTAAATCTGACGCATTTCCAGGACAGATTTACAATGGTTTGTATTGTTATGTGGGTGGCGATAATCAATAATCCTCTTTAACCTGATTTTTTTTTTTTGACCAGAATATAGTGTGGTAATTATTATAGTTCTTAGGTACGGGCACTGCTGAATCTGTTGGGACAGAATGTTTTGTATTCTGCCCTTTTGTGCTCATCATGTTCTCATTAATACAAATCCTGATGGTCCTATTCTCTTTCTATCTCACTCTTTCTCCTGCTCTCCCCTCCATTTTCTCCCTTAAGTGAGGCTCTATAGTTCTCTCTTTCTCTCTCGTACTCTCTCTCTTTCTCTTTTTCTTACTCTCTCTCCCTCTCTCTCACTGGGTGTATAGTTGGCAGGGAGTGGGCACAGACGGGCACACAGATGGGCAGCGGGCAACGCGGGGCAGATCCCGGCACACCTGCTCCTCTCTGGCACGACCCAGGCCAAACACACACACACACACACACACACACACACACAAGAACACACTCTCTCTCTCTCTCACAGACGCATAGTCACACTTGTATTTATATACACACATCCACAAAGAGGTAGAATATGTGCTCCTTGCCAAAGGCTTTCATTCACATGCCCCGACACAATATTATATATTCAGTTCAGGCAATTGCAATATATTAATGCGTATTTTTTAAACACACACTTTCACCACTTTGTATACTCCTTTAATCCGGTGCATAGTTAGTCATAAAGATGGATGTGTGGCCCTATCATAGATGCAGATTGAATATTTTATGATCCCTTTTTTGTGTTTTTTGCTTTTATGATAGCCTTCGTAAAACCATCCATGCATCAGAAATGCTTTTTTTCTGTTGCAGATTAATCCCATCCACAGGTGTGTTCATGTATATATTCGTCGTCAGAACAAAACTTTTTGTCTCCGCTTCACAGGAGACATGACAGAACATTGTTAACTTTTAATGTAATATGATAAAAAAAATTTGTTCAAGTAATTTTCAACCGTTTCTGCTGGTCCATTCATCTTTTCATCTCATCATTTGTTCTTTTCACGTGTTCAACAGTGCAACACGTTAAATTATGTAAAAATAATGAACAATGGATCACTTTCAACCTAGCAGTGACAATAACTTTCAAGTAATAAACACGATCACGATAGTTTTCACGTGGAAATTTTCCTGCATTTTTTAATTTATAACTATACTCTCACTCACCTCCTCCCTTGCTCACACATACAGATATACCCTCATCCACCCACCCACACATGCCCATGCATACACATAAGGTAAAGGAGGCACACTTATGCACTCTAATTCGTATGTACACACTCATTCACACACTCATGCTCACACACACAAACACACTTGCGCTTATGTATGCCACTGCATACGCTAATCAGAAAAAAAGCGCACACTGTAGATTTGGACTTACGGATACTCGTTTATCCCTCAGCATAGACTCAACACACACATACACACCAAGTTCATTTCTTGCATGCCTCCGCATACGCTAATCAGGAAACACATACAGACACACAGTCAGACATAGGGGAGGGGTTGTTTGGGGGGGTGGGGGGGGTCCAGAGCAGGTAGGCCCCCTTCAGCCCCTGACTGAGAAACCGCACCACTCAAGGCCCCCGCAGGGGTGTCCACAAAGAGCGCCTGCCGCAAAGCCTCAGGTGAGGGGGCGCAGGCACAGAATGAAGTGTGGTTTTATAAGATAGGAAATGAATAAAGTGCAAAGCGAAGGGAGGGGGAGGGGGAATACTCAAATAAAGTCCAATAAAAGAGCTCAGAGAACATCTGTGTGGGATAGCCTGGGGGATTAGAAGGGTTTGGAACATTTTAAGCGCATTAAGGATTAAAAAAAAAGGTCAGAATGTTTAGCAACATACCGATAAACCTCTTAAGCAAAACCCAATTGGGGAGGCTGTGCTGCCTCTTTATCCTATGTCGTGGTGAGGGGTGTGTGTGTGTGTGTGTGTGTGTGTGTGTGTGTGTGTGTGTGTGTGTGTGTGTGTGCGCGTGTGTGTGCGTGCGTGTGTGTGTGTGTGTGTGTGTGTGTGTGTGTGTGTGTGTGTGTGTGTGTGTGTGTGTGTAGTGCATAGTGAAGGTA
>JBBIGA010000027.1:12512983-12524050 GCA_037576975.1 Alestes dentex | reverse complement strand
TATATATGGGATGTGCACGGATGGTAGTTTATTAATTAGTCGTGGTGCCAGTATTTTAATACTGAAATCACTGTTTGGATATTCCTTTATCATGGGAACATGGAGAAAATATAGCCAACATTTCAAAACCCAGATTATGTGTTTTAACAGGATGTAAATATGTGAAACCTGAGTGTGTTGCCAAATATGCATTGATAAGGACATGACTGAGCCACAGAAACAGCAGGGCTTTATTGCTACCTAGACTAAAAAAGTTCCTCTAGCTGATGTCTGCTAGGAGAAACAGTGAAAATACTCTCCTCAGAATTACTAATATGTTTACCCATCCACTGAAAAAAAAATCTTTATGACGGCACCTTCACCTGACTGTACACATGTTATCTCATCATCTTCTCTGAGGTAACCTCTGTCACTCATCCAGTGTGAAAACATACTGATTTCTCTTTGGTTAGGTTTGAATAAAACACTCTGATACATCCCTAATATTTTTGCATTATATTGAAAAAGAAATGTATTTTTCAGATGTCTCCACTTTCTCCTTTCTCCTTTTAATGTCTCCACTTTCTCCATCTGTGCAATCTGGCTTCCGAATTTTCACATCAGACTTGCTTTGACGCTCACAGGGGCGGTCCTGCGTAATGGGCATATAGTCTACTTTTCGATACTTGTTTCAGTTAAAAACAGTTCATTTCAAAGCTTGGTAGTTTTTTAAAAAAAATGAAAAATTGGATCCGTATTGGAGGGTTTCAACGTTCTGCTTCAAATTTTAGCTTATCTTATATTATCTTTAGTTCAGATATTTTCAGTGATGCTTTTGCCCCACTGCCTGTTTGTGCATCCTCCTAACCTCCAATGCCTCTTACATGGAGAGAGAGACAGCGAGAGAGAGATGCGGGGACACAGAGAGTGTAAAAGGGAGAGAGAGTGTATATGTGTGTGTGTGTGTGTGTGTGTGTGTGTGTGTGTGTGAGAGAGAGAGAGAGAGGGAGAGAGGGAGGGAGGGAGGACAGCCAAAGCTGTCATTAGATTTCACAGTAATGTAATGTGACTCAGTCACATAGGTCTAAGAAAGAACTGCCCACCATTTTGGCCTTGCCACAAGCCCTAGAACCTTAAATTGCGTGTTTGGATTACCATATATCAAAATAATTTCCCTCAAAACCAGCCACAAGAAGTCTTGATCATAAAACAGGCTCCTTTTTTTTATTTCCTCAGCCCTGACACATTTGGCTGCGTTTCTGGGTCACTTGGTAAGCCCAGTGTATACTTAGCCCGCTTGTTTTTGCCAAACTTTGGAATAGCTCACCAGCCCAAAGCTCGGGCCCTATGGCTTTGGGGCCGACGTTTATAGAAGCGGGAGGACACTTTTATGCGGCGTTATATACGAGGGGCGCATGCCGTCGCCCGCTCTCTCCCTGTGTTTCTCGCACTTCCTCCCTCGTTATTCACACATCCCTCGCTCCCCTCCTGTCCTCCTTTTTGTCTGGCGCTGAGCTGCGCTCGGGCCACTCTCGGAGAACATCTCGTTCCGAAAGAGCAGTGACTTGATTCTGTGAAGACCTATGAAAGGGTCCGGGTTCATTCTAGGAGGATCCGAAGAGAGATTCTGCGTGAGCTTGATATCGTCCCGCCATTTTTTTCTTCACCTGTACGTCAGAGCATATACAACAGAAAAGCCATTTATGTTGACTACTGCCGTGCTGTTTTGTTTATGTAGCTGAGCTGCTACAGTAGTTTGCTCTTAGGTCTTCACTGCTGGCTGTCCTTCTAAAACTGCCAGCAGTACTTTAATGGTTCAGTCTTGTCTTTGAATATTGAATTTCCAGGGCTCCAGCACTGTAGTAAATAGGTTGGCTACATACTCTTAGTGGTTTAGAATTAAGGCTTAGAATTAGGCCATTCATTACAAATATCTTACCTTTGCAGTGACCTTTGGAGCACAGCTCTGATTTGCTGGTTTCTGGCAATTAGTCGCTAAATTCCCTACAATTAGGGCAGGACACAGTTGTGACATATGTAAGCTGACAATGTCCCATCATATCCATAGTCATATGTGTGCGTCCTATGGTTGTTCTAAGGAGACTGTGTGCATTTGCTTGTATGTATGTGTGTCCATTGTGGAGTAGTGAGACAGGCAGACATTCAGACAGACATATAAATCTACACGGGGTCTTATGGGACCTTTTTCATGGCCCCCCACCAACCCCAACCCCAGCTATTTTTTCCCACTGACAGTCTGCCTAGAGAGCCCTTCCCTCCCTCTCCCATCCTTTTCCTGCTTCAACTGAGGTGAATTTTTTTTTTTTTTTTTTTGTTCTCCTAAAGCATACAGATCAAGCCGAGATCCGAACGCAGAGCCTGTTTCATTAAAACCTCCTATCTCTGTTCTGCCATTCTGTTGATCCCATTTTTGCCAGGACTCTCGTCGCCTGGTTCTCTTAAGAAGCCGGGGAAATTCGATTTCAGCGCTCTGTCCGGCCAGACGAGGTCTGCCCGCATGCCGTTCACCCACCACCCACTGCCCATGCTGGCAGGAGTGAGACCAGGTGAGAGCTCAGAGCCCCCACACACACCCCCAACCCCCACCCACCCCCAAAAAAACAGAAACACCCTCACACAAAGTGCTGGGTCACCTTTTGCTTGGCGGAAGAGATTGAGGTCTTTTACACTAGCCACTTGGGTTTGGGCTCCAGTGTTTGGAACCTCTTTTACTTCATCTCCTTCTGGGTTCTTCCCTCACACTTTTCCTGTCCCTTTTATTTATTTTTTTGAAACGAAAGACTGGTCTGTCTGTCTGTCTGTCAGTCTGTCTGTGGTCAAGTGCTTTCCACTCTTGGCGGTGGACTCTGTTTCTCGCTGGTCTGCGGGGTGCAACTGTACACTTTTGGACTCATTCGGGTCTCTCTCTGTGTGCTTTGAACTTCTCAAAAAAAGCTTTGTTAATGATTTTAAAGTATTTGTTTGTTTTTTTACATCATTCTGAGTGATAGGATGCCCTCCACAGGGAGCCTGGATCCTTTTATAGCACATACAGAACAGATTCTGCGGGCCAATCTGGAATGTTGTTGTGTTTCAAACAACTTCAAGCCTTTAAATCAACATCTTGATTTGGCAGTTGCATTAAGAATTTTCTAGAAATAAAAGGGTTGCCAAAGGAAACCATTAAACACTTAATAAAGCAAACACTATCCCAGTACAACATGCACCATTGCAACACAATGAGTAATCATCATCCTACATACAGGATGCTGGGGCATGTGCCATTGCTGTAAAATTCACTATTAATACCAAAACGAAAAAATATCAAAAGACAAAGTGCCAGATAATGATTTATTATTGTTATCTAAGACATCCACAGAAAAAAGCATCGTAACACATGAACAACTTCATAATATACAACAGTACTAGAATAGCCACTATGAGTCAAGAACTTTAACCTCATTTCCATAAGCTGCATTCATGGGCATGGACATGTGAGCTTTTTTTTTTTTTAGTCCCTACCAACAGTTCTAGCATATCAGCAAATTCAGAAGAGCATATGGTGGTTTCTTTTATTTTATAAGCTAATAATTAAAGAAACCTGCATACATTATTTTCAAACCCCTGCACCAATCAAAAACTGGCATAGTGGTTTTGCAAACAGAAGATTTTGCTCCCAAAAGTGTTGATCTGAATCGTCTCTGGCTGTGTTCGCCTCCTCATGGCCTCCGATCCAGTTTATTTCCCACATGCCGTGCTGTGCAACTGGATCCGGTTCGGGACTTATGTCATGTTCCCTCTTTGTACCATGGCCACGCGTTGTTTTGTGTTCTCAGACTGTGTTTGCCGCCATTGTAGCCCCGCTCTGGAGGGTCTGCAGCGTGTGGTGCCTCTACGCCCTACCAACGCGACTGGCCTCTGCCCAGTCCCTAATGGGATTAAAAGGAGGGAGAAAGAAAGGAGGGCGAGAGAAGGGAAGAGGAGCAGACTGTTGTGCGGGGGAGCCGGGGAGGGTGCGAGGCTTTGGCTGGGAGCGGGGTGCCCTCGTCTGGGTGAGCAGGGGCGCTTGGCAGCCTTGCCCAGGCAGCTGGAAGGCCTGCTGGGCCGGGGGAAAGGAGGCTGGCACGCCAAGAGATGAGGGCGAGGGTTCATGCCCCCCCGCAACACACACACACACACACACACACACACACACACACACACCGCACTATCAAGATGAAGGGAGAAACTGTTCAAATAAAGAAAGGAATAGCCTATGATCTCTTCCACTCCCCTCTTTCCTCTTACTATGAAACTAGTCTGTCCATGAAGACATTTGGTTTGTTTTGCCTTTCTTGTTTTATATTGTGGGTTTTTTTTTTTGTTTGTTTTGTTTTGTTAGTAATACATTCGCTTATGTGGTTTCTAGCATACTTTTATCTGTAAAAATGGACAAAAGTACATCACATTGCTAAAAATCAAAATAACAACCATGTCGAAGTCTTATTTGGTCTGTGTTTATTAGACCCACACCACGTCTTGACTATGTGTTCACCAAACTGTTTTGTGAAGGCAGAGTCCTTTAGCTTTGTGAATGGATGTGAATGGATGTTAATGAACCTGTCAGTGTGACTGATTGGCCACCTAGTGTTTCACCTACTCATGAATACAAAATCCCAGGAAGGAAATTAGATGCAAGGCCTTAAGTTAAATACAGTGCTTTAATGTGTCGTATTTTTTGACAGCTTAGCTGCAGGGCCTTCTAAAGACAGTTATGCCACACAGTTACACTTACACCACATAGAGACGATAGCTATCGGGATCAGTATCTCATTTATGACTTTTCTGTGTGTATGAGTTTTTGTATTGTGTGTGTACACTTTACTGGGTTCGTCTCATGACTCATGCTACCTTAGACCATGTTGCTTTTGCACACATGTTCAAACACAAACATGTAGGCTTTTATTTGCACTTGAGATGAAGTTGCGTTAATGCAGAGAGGCCTTTCATTTCAGCTACACTGGGTTTGCTTGAGTCAATGATGCTAACCTTTCTCTCTGTCCTCCTGTCCCTGCAGGGAGCCCCCGTGCCTCAGCCTCCTCTCTGCACTTCCCTTCTCCCTCCATCATCCAGCAGTCCAGCCCGTACTTCACCCACCCCACCATCCGCTACCATCACCACCCGGGGCAGGACCCGCTCAAGGAGTTTGTGCAGTTTGTGTGTGCTGATGGATCAGGCCAGGCTGGCGGCCAGGTAAGCCCCAACAAAGCTGCCATACACAAGACCATGAGGACAGAGAGGACCTAAATTAGGTTTTTGCAAACACAGAAGATTTTTTTTTACTTTTTGAGAAATCTGTACATTACAGAATTACAGCCTGTGCATTAAGGGCTTTCCATATTAGGAGGTTTCAGCTCAACAGTTTCCACTTTCTCGTTTGTTAGGTCAATCATTCAATGCAGGAAGCGATAAGCAGAAGAAAATATTGACATTTAATAGAATGTTGAGACAAAAATCTGGAGATACTGAAACTCAAATGTTCTTGTACAATCGTAAACAAGTATTTAATTAACTTGGCCAGGACGTTTGCAAATGCAAATGACTAACTCTTGTACTTAACAGCAGCTCCATAAGAGCCGGTAGCCTGCACTCTGATATAAATTGATACATGAATTGCAATGCAATGATTTTCCTTCAAATTGCATTTCTTTCAAAAATATATATCAGAATGCAGATCCCCCTCTCCCTTTTTGCAAACATGCTATAGCATTGTTCAGGATGTTTTCTTCTTATTGAAATATCAAATTTATCTTCATAGTACATTTCAAAAGGCATTGAATTTGCATACCTTAGACCTCTTTCAAAGCGTAATTGCTTCCTTCATATATCACAATTTGTTTATGCCTGATGAAAGGCCATCTCATTGTCGAGAAATGACAAGGTCAGCCTTTAATAAGATTTCTAGAGGTTTTCGTCTTGTCTTCGTATGTACTCTAAACAAGTGTGTGGGGTTTTTTTTTGTCTGGAATAAGTGCAAACTGAGTTGAAAGACAAGCTTTTGTGTGTAAGACTGATGGTTTTGTCGGTATCTACCATGTGCTCTTATCGGCACTTTGAAGTTTTTTTCCCCCCTTCTCTTGCTTCTCTGCCCACCTCTTCAATAAAACCTCATCTGCACCACAACCAGCAGCAGCCTTCACACATTTTCAGTGCAATACACATTCTTCCTTTCGTTCTGCTTTTGCCATCGGTTTTGATGTTGTCGAAGTGGCTGCTTTGTTTCTGCCCCTTTCAGTTGACCTCATTGCTATGGACCATTCGTGTGTCCCACTGTTTTGTGTTCCACCATCGTTTAAAAGCCCTCCATCTTGATTTTGTCCAGCTCCTTCATGGCTCCAAGTCAAGTCAGTCTCTGTGCCTGTGGTGATTTAGACAAACACACACACACATGCACACACACATACACATACACAAGCCTCCATAACCAAAGCCAACGCACATTCGCCATCCTTTTGGTTGTTTCCCCCCTTTCAGCACCCCACCACTTTCAGCCACGCCTCCCCCACCTCCCACATTTTCTTTTTTGGAGCGAGCCAACATCGTCTTGCCATTTGCTGGGGTGTCGGTCGGCGTCCGCACTCCTGACCCTGTCTGTGTCGTCTGCAGCCTAACGGGAGCGGCCAGAGCAAAATGCCCGGCTCCTTCTTACTGCCTCCGCCCCCCCCTGTGGCGCGTCCAGTGCCCCTCCCTATGCCCGACTCTAAACCCAGCAGCACGCCCCTCGATGGCGGACTCACCTCGCCCGCATCTCCGTGTAAGTGACCCCCTCCCCGCCCATCTCACCAAACCCAAAGACCAAACTGGCTTTTGACCATCAATCAGTGACCCCCACTGGCCACAATTGGGCCTCACCTTTCCAATCAAAAGCCTCAAGGTCGCTCCAAGCACTACCTCTCTATTTATTTCACAAAGCTTCCTATGGGGCATCCCATCTTGTTGACGTCTCTTAAGCTAGCATTTCATGCTCTAGCCTTCCATAAGGGTTGTAATTAGCTCAATGTTGGTAGCTGCTGGGGTTTGGAAACAAAAAGCTGCACCGCCCCCTGCTCTAGGTCTTGTTACCAGCAGCCATGTCCAGCCTAGGCGTCCACACTGGTCCCCAGTGGCTAGAATTAGTCCAACCCAGTAGATTCTGAATTCAGAACTAATGTGGAAATACTCTACCAATTCTGTCTTTGGATCACATTTCTGTTACAGTCTAGTCTAGTGCAGAGCAGCTACAACCCCACTGTAGCTGCTCTTTCGACTCCCCTTTCTATCTACCAGAAGCTAAGTACAGTCCTTGCTTCCAGTGTTGTGGTGAACAGCCACAAATATTTTCAACGAAGGGTACAAATTTAGGGCAGTTAATGTGGACTCTGATCGCATTCTTTATTTGCCTTCCCACTCCCATATCAAACACAGATCAGACTGTTGAAACCAATGAATCCCACATATTGTACGTTTGACTTTTACGTTGGTTTGCTTTGAGTTCCGTTTGATTAAGTTTCAGCTGTAGGCTAGCTTGCTGTGTTGGGAATGTGATGTGAGATGTGATCAGCCAACTCCAGTGCTGATCCAAGATCAGTGGTGATACGCTTAGAGTCTTTCTTTTTTGTTTTTTTTTTCAAAGGAGAAACTAGTCTTTGATCAGTACTGTGAGGCTGTTACAAAAGGAGGAGGTGTATGGGGCATGGTATTGGCGTCAAGTTTATAACCCACCACAGAGGGGGCACTGGACGGAGCACTTTTTGTCTTTTTAATGTTCTGTTTTGCGTTTCTTATCCTTGTTCATTTTATTTCAACTCTAGTTTTATTGTTGTCAGTGTCTTAAAGTCTTTCATCTGTTTATGTCTAACTGACCCCTAAAAATGCTAACAACTTCTTATCCACAAACATGTAGCTACATACATGCAGTCCTGCTAATATCCTCCAACCTCTCTGCAGTCCTAAAGGTGCATCCCATTGAATGTCTTGTACACATGGATCATCCCTCTTAAATCTGTTCACCACTACTCTTTTCTAACTAAGGGTGATGCCGTGTTTCTCAGAAGTGGAAAGTCTCTCTACAAATAAATCACTGGTGAACAAAATTGCACCATTCATAGAGAGCCTTTCTTTCTGCGTCATTTGTCAGTTCACTAATTGATTCAGGACTTCCAGTGGGATGTACCTTTGAATACCCTGCATTACATGAACCAGTAATGAGTTCTGTGAGGCAAATATTCTCTGTCGCGTTAGCTTTCATTTTCATTCAAACTGACCTTGACATTTTGTCATACAGTTTAGCAGGTGTTGAGTAGTAATAGTAATGAGCAGTGTTACTCAAACGAGATACACATATTTGTCTGATAGCTTAGGCTTACAAGCTAGCAGGCCAAACACTGTGGCTGGTTTTCAAAATCAGATGAATATTTGCCTCAATTGGTTATCTGAGAACGTCTCTGTTATTTAGCTATTTTGTTTGAGTCCATCACCTTCAAACTGCCCTAAATTTGACCTTGCCTACAGAAACATCCTGTCAACCTAAATCTATTTTTTTTTTCTGCTGTGATGCAGAAAAAAATGTAAACACAATAAATATGATGTACAGATATGGTAATTGGTCATAAGAACAGAAACAGAGCAGAAACATTTCATGACCTAACTGTACCTTTTACAGAATCCCATAAAACACTACCTCTTCTCTGTTAAAGGCAACAACTGATGCTTGGAAGAACTATTAACATCACTTAATGCAGTGATGATATGATTTGTACTTTATGATAACTGTGAACCACTATAAAGTATTTCTTCCTCATACGAATGTTTGGTGTTATTAATTCAGGTTACTGATTCATCTGTTCTCTTTCCCTCGTTCTCTAGCATACTCCACGCCAGGCCCCACAGCTCCCAACAGGTTTGTCAGCATCGGATCACGGGACAACAACTTTCTAAACATCCCTCAGCAGACACAGGTGAGTACAGTAGTACTTCTAATAAGCATTTTTTTAATTTTAAGATTAGATAAGATAAGATAAACCTTTATTAGTCCCACAAGTGGGAAATTTGCTTCGTCACGGTAGAAAGTGGACAGAACAAAGTTAAGAGCAGCAAAAATTAAGAAAACAATAGAACAGAATAGAATAAAATAGAATAAAAATGAAGTACTATACCAACAGTACAGTACAAAATGTACACTATACAATCTAGAAATATAAAATATGGACATCTGTATTATAAAATATATACATATATGTATATGTAGACTATATGTAAACTAAAAGTAGACTAATAGTGATTTGTATGTACACAATGAGTGTATGTATATACATACAGAGTGGATATATAAGTAAATATAAGAACACTGTAGATACACACACATATACACACACACATACATGTACACAGAATACTCTAAACCAGTGATTTTCTGGGTTGTAAGATCATAATGTGGGAATGAGTGAGTTGAAATGTCCAACTAAATATTAATAACATGTATTAACATGTTCATACTGAAGATACGAGCTGAATGGATTACATACATATACACAACAATTGTATCTCCCTTAAGCCAACTTTACAGGAGAAGGAGAAAACTGGAAATACTTTCCAGGTTATAAACCTTATAATGGAAGTAAATGGAAGTTGTAAACGAAATGTAAAAACAGTTACTACCAGGTCATTTAGGAGGATATTGGTCCATGAATCAACTGTATTTTTAGGGCAGTAGTATTGAAAAAAGTGGCCTGAAAAGTTAAGGACTTTAGGCCTTAAGTTTATGTTTTCACTGATTTCACTTCATAAATTATTTGATGGGACTCAGAACAAACACAGACATTTTAGAACACAAAGCTTATTAATCCCAGCTCTGAGCAGCACGTCTGATCTGCAAAAGTTTGGCAGTCAGATTTATAGACAGTGCCACTGCATTTCTCATAATCTAGATTCCAGAGACAGAATGTTTTTAAAACTCTCCTAACACTTCATTTCCACAATCTGTGTTCCAGTGTGGTCTCTCTGTTTCTTCCCTCTCCTTTTTTTTCCTCACTTTCTCTCCTGCGTACACTAAGCATTACATTATGTTTATCTGGCCCATCTGGAGCAGACCCGAGAGGGCTGAGGCGTTCTCAGTGGGAGTGGAGCAGTGGAGGTTGATTTTGTGCGTTGTGAGTGGGCAGCCACCACACTGGGCCTCCTCCATTACCCGCTGCACTTTACTCATTACTGTGTAAACCACACCCCGCCCCAGGCCTGCTCCCAGATAGCCTGCTTCTCAACACATGGCAGCCATCTGAAGCTCTACAGTGAGGTCCTGTCACTGTCTTCAATTCCAGCACTTTCTCTCTCTCTCTTTTTCCCTCATTTATTGGCTTTAGCTTCCTTTGACTTTTCTGCCTTCACCTTTCTCTTCTCCTCTATTCATTGCCTCATTAGCTGACTCTCTCCACACCTCACTGTCCGCTGTTCTCCAACATGTACCTTGATTTGCCCTTTGCTTTTGAAAGTTGTGGCAGTGTCAAGATGACTTTACGTTAAACAAAGCCCACTATTTCCTTATACTTAATCATATAATAGTCACCTTTGGAAAATGTCTAAATCACGAGCATTGCTCAGGAGAGTAAATGTCGATGCACAAAAATCGAGCGCAAATGTCGCCTTGAGGTAACTCCGGGCTCTTTGGGTGAAAAGTGGGCATGAGGAGCTCCCTGGTGGCCAAGCGAGGGGTCTGCACCACCATTTTTCAGGAAAGACAAGGAATTAGGGAATGCAAAAGAGGAGAGAGGGTGAGAGTTTCAGCAGAGGCCCGCAAACTGAGAAGTCACGTCCTGACTGTCTGGTTGCCCACAACAACCAGACATGATGTCATAGGCGGTAGAACATGAACTCGGTGGCGAGACGGTAAAGGACTGGACACGGCCGAGAACTCGAGAGACACACACACTACCAGCCAGCACAGCATTTATCTTGGTAGCATAGATCTGAAGTCAACTCCTGTAGAGTCACAAACTTTCCACAAAACTCAGCTACACACTGTATGCAACCCCCCCTCCACACACACACACACACACACACACACACACACACACA
>JBBIGA010000027.1:12496540-12512883 GCA_037576975.1 Alestes dentex | reverse complement strand
GTATAGTGTGTCGGGGGGGATCTAAGAAAGAGGGTGCTCACTGCTGCCAAGGATTACACAAGGAGCGATAGAGTCGAGAGAGGCAGGAGTGGAGGATGAGGGGGTGGGGAGTTACTGGGCCTAGTTAATGGCCCAGAGCTGGGGGAGGAAGGGAAGGAGGGAGAGTGTTTTGGGTGGGGTGGGGGGGTGGGGGGTGTTTGTTTGACCTGCGAGAGTCAACCAAAACAAAAGCCGCTCCCCCAGAGGCAGAGTGTTTCCAAGACTTGACTTCTAGAATGTTCTCTCAAGCTCAGATCAGAGGCGGCGACCCACTTCTGCTCACTTTTACATGCTGGGCTGGAGAAACCCAATCTTCAGTCAGGGCACGCCAACTACCTCTCACACTAAGGCCACCAGACACTGCTCGCCTCAGCACAGACAGGCTGAAAGGGCTGCACCACACTGGTGTGAAAGTTTCCTTGTGATGTAACAGTTGGGTACCAAGTATCTTCATTCTTTTAAAACTTTACACTACAAACTATCATAGCATGGTAATGTGTAATAGTTTACACATTTTATGACGTGAAGTTTGTACATTGACTCTTAAAAGTTTCTGTACCGACTCATTAAGACTTTTTGAAATAGCATTTAGTGAAATGGCTCTGGTTTGCAGATAAACTAAAATAGTGATAAAGCTGTGGCGGGGAGACATTGCAAGCTCTCCGGACCCCTATAGGAGGACAGGGCCAGGGTGGGGAGAGAGAGGGGGGGGGGGGAGCCAGGCCAGCAAGACAAGTGTGACATCTAGTGGACAAGCTGATAAGTTCCCTACTGAATTCACAGTCGGGGTGTTCGGTTTCCTGTCCAAGTTTCTTCAGTCTTGTGATTTTCACTGTGTTTCAGCAAGAAACTGACTCTGTTTTCTCATTTTCCTTTGACAGTCTTGGTTCCTCTGACAAAACCTGCCTGCCAACAAGCAGTTGAAATCCCATCATTACAATCTGGAATCGTAAAACAGGAAAATAAAATCCACCTGAAAATGCCCTCCGACCCTCGTGCCCCAACAGAACAACGAAGAAAACCAGGAAAAAAAATCTTGATATTATTTGGAACTGTCTGATCAGCCTTCGCAACGATGACCCCTCCCTCCTTTTTGAAAAAACACAAGAAGATCACATGACAAGGTGAAGGAGGACATGCAGTCATCTTTCGAAAACCATGGAAACAGCAACAAAAAAACAGCAACACAAAAGAGCAACCTGAAGAGGACAAACAGAATCTGTTACTTAGGAACAAGGATATATTGTGCAATGGCTGGGGACATCAACAATGGTGAGGTTTTAGTAAAAAAGAAGAAAAGAAGAAAAAAAACAAAAAAAAAAACAAAACAAAAAAGCATGGTTTTAGAAACTAATGGGACGTCAAATTATTGAGACGCTAAACATACTGACTTCCAGCGCAGAGTTGAAGCTAAAGGTAGCTAATACTCCCCGTTCTGACAGCATTTCTAGTCAGAATACAGTAGAGAAACTGGTCTCTATTTGCCCATCCTTTTAACAGCCAACCTAACAACAATTACTAATCAAAGTAAAACCTAAAGTATTGCACTACAAAAAGTAAATAAAACACTACTCTTGTGCACTATTGAAAATAGGATAGGTGGAGAAAAAAAATTTGCACATCGTTTATTGCGGTAAAACAGGAAAGTGGACGACACACAATAAGGCTAGCCAAATTTCAGTCCACATTTATAAAGGGCATTCTCTTTATAGGTCGGTGTAAGGAAACAAATGCATTGTTGCCCCACGCTATGATCTGGACAGAAAACTACCTATTACAATCAGTCCAATCAAAAAGAGTCAAATTCAGGCCTTTCATTCGCCCTTAGTGCCATCTGAACAGCAACTGTACTCCTACTGGGTGAATGCCAATCCCAACACACACACACACACACACACACACACACACACACACACACACTCTCACACTCTGCCATGTCTCTGAGCTGCTGCTTTGAAATTGGCTCACTGGAAAACAAGCCAGAATGCCAGAAGCAATTATTTTGTCTCTCTTCCCTGCGTAACATTCCAAATCAGACATCCTCACTATGCCTTTTTTGTCTCCTGAGACATTCTAGGACAATTCATATGGAGCTTCTTGTATTATTGTTATAATGAGGTGTTTGAGAAGTCCTAAGAAGCTTCAACAGCTGGTCGAGACAGCCCAGAGACAGCCCTCTCTTCTCTTCTCTCGTCTTGAGTTTACTTTACTGTTTACACTCCCAGACGACTGTGTTCCAAGAACACGAGGCCGTGCTGCGGAGCAAAAGAATGTGGGACATATCGTAGTAAAGCACGGGGGAGCAGGGTATCATTTGAGCCCCGGTCAGTGAAATGCACTCAACATTCGGCCACATTTGAGAAAGGCTAACAGCTCAGAGCAAGGCCTCAGAAACACACAGACACACAAACGCACACAACACCTTCCCGACTGTAAAGGGAGCCTTGATTTTTAAATAGGGCAATCTTTAAATCAGCTTTTAGATATTCACCCTGAAATTGCCATAAATGACTTTGATTTAAAAGCATCAATTTCATTCGCTGCATAACTCTAATCAATGACCTCAAAAAATAACTGGACTGCCTGACCATGTATCTCACTGCAGGGAAGCATTGTTGCCGGAAGGTGGCCATGTCATCAGCTTGGTAGAGGAACTAGCATTGCTAAATGAGAATTATGATGGCGATGGTCTTTTCTTTTCTAATCAATGGAAGTGCCTCTGTATTCCCATTATGCAATTTGTTCAACATGAATTCAGGTTATTTTCTCACATATAAGCTATAGAGGAGGGAGAAATTTCTATGTCTGGAGCAAAACAAGTGACAGCTCACTAATCACAGACATCTTTATATATACAGGAGATATCCATATATATTTATATATACATTTTTTCTTTTGTTTTGCGTAATAAGCTCAGTGGCAGTCTAGTTATTTTCTGAAGTACGGCAGAGTCATGAGTCAAATTAGTCATTTGTTCTGAAGTACCAGTCCCAATACCCAGTTAAATGCTCACCACAAGAAAAGTCCAACAAGAAAAGTCCATGGAAAAATAGCTATAGAAATTGCATTTCTATAGGAAATAGTAGCAGTAGTGTTGAGGAGAAAGATACGGCTTTTGATTTCTTTTGTGTTTGGATGGGAAGTATTTGTAATTGAAAAATAATGTATGTTGATTGAGCCATGTGCAATGCCTTGGGTAGAAAATGTGTTTGTCTGTTAGATTGTTAGAAAGTGTAAAAGAAGAGGGGAGAAAAAAAAACCTTCTATTATCGTTTCAAGTCCAAAAGGTCCGGGACTCTAAACTACAGGGCGGAGAGAAAAAAGTCTTTGTAAGTTTTGGGAATTGTTTTTTAATCTTTCCTTTTTTGCTTTTTTAATGTTTATTTGTAATGATTTGTTCTCAAAACTTGGGAGGGCTGAAGAAACAGTTTTGCAACACATCGAAATATATCACTAAATGAAACTGGTGCTTTTTATGGAATAAAGTACATTCAGACTCTATTATACATAAATAAGAAAAACAAGTGTTATAAAGCAAATTTTAGGGAAAAAAAACATGCATTACTCTATTTCTTGTTTTGTATTTACTAAAGGGGGAGGGGTTCATTTTAGTCAAGGTTGTGACAAAAGGCATTTTTCTCCCAACCTTCTCTTATAGGGGTGGATCAAATCTACAGCGTCAACAAAGTATTATTAAAAAAAAAAGGAAATGGTTAATTGTACATTTCTTTTTTAGTTTTAAAAGATAGCCACTGCTTACAGTGTAGTGTTGAAACAGCAGAATTTTGCATCTGGCAGACGCCCTTGCTTTGGGTGGGCCAGTGTCACACAAATTACAAACCATGACAATACGAAGTCAGTTCTGTTAGACATTATCCTGCTCAAAGCGCTTTGTTGGCTTTTTGTATATAGAATTTTTAAAACATATTCCAATTCAATGACAAGATCTTCCCTTTTCTTGGGAGATGCTGCACAACAGCTTGGATGCCCTTGAAACCAGCAGTAATAAGCGTGAATAAACGTGTGAGAATGTGGAGACGTGATGTGAATTCTTTAATGGTAGCTATAGTTGAATAGTAGACTCCCATCTCTTGCCGAGCACTGGTGGAGACCAATCTGAACGATATTTTGATAGCTGAAAATGTTTTGAGTTACAAAGTGAACCCCACCCCCTCTCCCCAAAAAAACACCCCCCACCCTTCTTGGTCCCCACTGTAAATTACTCTAAATATTTGTTTCGTGACGTAGTTGTTAGACTCAGAGCATCTTAAAGGTTGTCCCTAAAAAGTGCCTTTTGTTCACAGACTCCATCTTGTAATCCTGAGTGACCGTCTCAGAAAAGCCCCCCCCTTCAACCCGCTCTTATATTCTCTCCTTCTTCGAGCTCTTCGAAGCAGTATATATAGTACTAAAGGAAGTTGGTGTGACTTAGTTCCTCTTTTTATTGTTGATAATTAAGAAAACTGAAAAAAAGACAAAAAAAGTCCTTTCTGTCTTGCTTTTCCTTCCTCTGTACTCTTCTGCCTCTCTTGGACACTGGAGTAGTCTGTAGTCGCATAACCATCTCCTTTCCCCCCCTGCCCCATTTTCACTGAATGGAGGGGTTTTTAAAAAAAAAAATGCAAAAACTTTTGTCTGAGCAGAATGCAGTTAGCTCACATGTTATTCTTGTCTGTATGCTTCACATTGTATACCATACCGATCTCTTCAGCTTCTCCATTGAACAGTTAATGTAAGTGAACAAGTTACGCCAGTGGGCTCTGGCGGGGTGTCCAATCGAAGGGTGGACGAGGGAGAAAGGATTCCAGCGGTTAACGACACATAAGGAAGTGGAGGAAGAAACTGATTGACATAGAAACGGGTGGTGGGAGCGAGTCGGGCTGCTGGGATAGATTAGGTTTGTAACGCGTTTTGATTCTATTTATTTTCTTCTTCTTTTTTTTTTTTTTTACCAAATTTCTTGTTGTTTTTACCTTTGTCAATATTTAGTATTTAGGCAGCAAAAAGAATTTACATGGATGATGCACCTTTTTCGTGGTTGTACGAGACCAGCTCGCTTGAGGAGGAAAAAAAAAAAAACTGAAACGACTAAGCACCTTATAACGGAATGGTTCAGCCAAGGGCAAGACACAGACTCAGAAGTAAAAGAATACCGAAAACCCGACCAAAATCCCAATGTCATCTACGATTATGAGCCAAGCCCTCAGACCAAAGCGATGTGGTCCTAAATGCTGCACGCCACAGAACCTGGACTGTAGTGACAATTAAATGCGCCTTGAAACTCCACCAGCAAAAGCAGACTCAGGCTTCAGTGTTTCAGCCTGCTCATTTTCCCGCGTAAATATGCAAACTTTTACTTTTCTAGAGTACATGAAGCCAGCAGCAGCAGTATCAGCCATGATTACCAGAGATGGGAGCAGTGAAAGCCATAGTGTTGTGGAAAAGAACTCTCACAGGGCCCTGTCTCTCCCTGGCACTGACCATCCGTGTTTTAAATTTCTTTTTTCTTTTTTTGTTTCTATTTCCTTTTTTTGGGTTTGTTTGTTTTTAAAGTGTGTAGGGCATTGGGATGCGTTTAGAGTAGATCGATTCCCCAGCAGCCTTTTACCGCAGCCCCTAGCTTCCTCACTAACCCTAACGGCAGCTGCCCTCTTTCTAGACACGCCCTCCAGAGCTCATGGTGAAATGCATGTGTTAATTACAATTTCTTTTCCATAATAAGAAAAACAGTTTGAAAAGAGCAAAACCTTTAACTGATTGAATAAAAGGATGTTCTTGACTGTAAGAATCATTGTGCGCGGCTCATTATTTTGACACCTTTCAATTAAAATGTCGCCTTTTGTGGATCAGAAATGTTTTCAGCTGAACATTCACTTCCTAAATCACCTAAATGGGGAATTTACAGGAAAATACATTCTTAACACAAATTATTATAAGTATAAGTATATATTATAAGTATATATAATATAATAAAAGTAATTTTGGAGCATTTGCACCAATCCATCTTAAAATTGAAATGGCAATTTCAAATTATGGTACTTCAGGTTTTTGTTTTTGTGTTTTTTTGTTTAGATTTTAGTTGATTTTAGTTCAAAATCAGGTGGAGTCAGACCATCTGGAGGATTAAAGCCTAGCCCAACCACAGTAGCAGCCTCCTGCTTGTGAAAAAACAATAAGAGAATTAAGAGAATGCACTCTGAAAAGTTTGAGCACCCCAGTCAAATTACATATTTTGTTGATTTTCTAAATGAAAAGAGGTTAACACCACCTCAACATGGAACTCAAAATAGAACAAATTTCTGCAAAATGTAATGCACAATTAGTATTTTCTGGGTGACTTTAACATTGTAAAAAATAATGTACATTATGGTGTGTACGTAAGTTTTGACATCAGAGAGACAGCTGAATACTAAGACCTCTTTTTGCCAGTCAAGTCCAATTAATTTACACAGCTCTTTTCACAACTGATATCACAAAGCAACTTCACAGGATCTGAGCCCCTAGTGATTAAACAGAGGTCAAAAGAAAAATTCGAGAGGCTAGAGGATGAAACCTTGGGGGGCTGCAACACATGCAGGTGATCCATGGTAGCTGACCTGGACTGAAGGACAGGTGAGCTTAAGACTTCAGTGACAGTCTGTCTGGTCTAGAGCTCAGGTAAGAAAGGAACACTGACAATATTTGATCAAGCTGAACCGGTGGGCGGCTGTTTCTCTCAGAAAAAGTGTAAAGTGTCTATTTGTCATATGTGAACACACCACAGCACAACACACAGTGTGAACAGCACAAAATTGTTCTCTGCATTTAACCCATTCACCAAGTGAAGCTGTGGGCAGCCAGGCACACAGTACCTAGTGAGCAGCGTGCGAACACGGTTCCTTGCTCCAGTGTACCTCAGTGGTACCACTAGCAGTCTGGGGATTCGAACCCACAGCCTTCCAATCACAGCGACAACTACTTAACCACCGGACCACCAGCTGCGCACTAGACAGATTGTCAGTCATCTAACTGAAACATTTTTTATAAAGAATGTTTTGTTTGAATTAAAAAAAAAAAAGGTAAAGAGTGCGAAAAGTGGCTCTGGCAGAGCTAACTATAGCAGCCTAGTTGAAAAAGATACAATAGACACGAGAGCACCCTAAAACATTCTGTCTTAGATTTGAAAACTGAGACCACATCAGAGTCCCGAGCATTAATCAGAAGAAAAGGCTCTTCCCCTGCCGTAGCTTTCTCATAATTCTGCCAGCACCTTGTGATCTAGTTAGGTGTGGAGGTTTGTAATAGGGCATGAGATCACAGAGGTACTCTGGACAAGGCCATTCATTGCTTTATATGTCAACAGTAGCTTTTTTTTTTAACACAACATTTTACTAGACGCCAAGCAGTCTTGAAATTATTTGACTAATGTTGTCAGATTTCCTAGTTCTAGTGAGGACTTTAGCAGTTGCATTCTGAACAAGCTGAAGGTTGTTCAAGTTCCGGCTGGAGCATCTGGACAGCAGGGCGATACAGTAATGCAGCCTTGAGGTAATAGTCAAGAAAGCCCTGTGACCCCAGCCAGTTTTCTAAACTACAAAACAGTGTGGTCAGTGGTATTAAATGCTACTTTACAGTCCAGCATACCAGAAAAGATCAAATTTTGTCAGTGGACAGTAAAAGACTAGGGCTGCTTCTAGATAATATTTTATGTCACACATGACCAGAGGCTATATAACCAAAGCTAATAGAGGAGTTTATTGTCTAAAAAAGCTGGTAACATTTCTTAAAGTAGGTTTATAGTCGAGTTTGTAAGTAGATTTTGATGGACATTATTATAATAAGTTCTCTTATGTTAATCTGGTTTAAAGGATAATAGCACTGCTAACAACTACATTTTGTTCTATATCTGAATCAGCAGATAGCAGATGTGTTCGGGTTGAAAGGGTGTTTTTTTTTTTATTTCTCCTTATTAATCTAAGAGCTCTTCACTACTGCAGGCTGCAGGTGCCTAAGGTTCAATTTCTCCTTGGATCTGTAGAAATTGTGGCAAACAGAAATGTAGGATTATTTTCGTTGGATTTAATCAGAAAGGACAGACAGACTGAGCGTGTCGCAATAAGAGCCCTACTGTAGTCTCTTATCCTTCCAGGCAGAATGGAATGTTTCCAGTTTGGTCAGCAGCCATATACACTCAAATTTTTGTACATCTTGCTTTAAGGCACGTGTTTGATCGTTGTACCATTGGAGGAAGCGTTTTTCTGTCTAATTCTTTCACGTTTTAAAAGATGCCATGTTGTCTAATGTGGAACAAAAAGTGGTCTCTAAACATATGGTAAGGTTATCCAACTCTGCTGGACCAGATGGAAAGCTGACTGGAGTTGACAACACAGGGAGGTTTTGGTTGGTGTAGTGTGTAACACCGCTGCCTTCCAAGCAGGAGAGTGGGGTTCAATTCCTACCCTGGGCGACACACCACACTACACCAGTAAGAGTCCTTGGGCAAGACTCTTAACACTACCGTCGCCTACATCTGTGATATGCAAAAAAAATCACTTTAGATAAAAGTGTCTGCCAGATCATGTAAATTGTAAACTTCCAACACCAATGAAACTAAAGAGGATGTTAGAAGATGTTATCATATGCCAAATACAAAACTGAGGGGATGTCCAGACTGTGACTGCAGAAATGAGTGGGGCTCCACTGCATGTTGAGTAAAACCTACAGAATCTAGGAAAGGATCGTGTTCATTTGTTTTAAAAGTACAATCTCCAACAATGAATACTTTATCACTACATTTTATTAAGCTTGCTAGAAAAATCAATAATTTCTTGTAAGAACTCCAGAATAGACCTTGGTGGTCTGTAGACCACCAATAAGTGGAAAATAGGCCTTCTTTTAATGTGGAAGTGATGTGTGAGTGACAGTGATGGGCAGGTTTGGGTTAGCTTATTCAAATATTTCACAAATGCAGGAGGGCAGGTCAAAAGCAGCATTTCAGCTAAGTTATTAATAGGTTACAGAAATGTGGTTTGGGTCTGGTTTAAGTTGTCGATCAACAAATAATTTTGTGGGTTGGACAGTGTACAGGTCGGGCAGGCCTCTGTCCCAAAAAACCCTGACTCACGCATCACTAGTGAAAGTACAACTTGTTTTCTGATTAAAACCTAGAGCATTTCTATGAATTGTTGATATGCCTCAACATGTCAAGTGTCATGTACATAGCTGTGGGGGTGGCATCATTTAGTGCAACAAATTCAGCCGGTGTAATCCAAGTTTCGGTAAGACATAAGGCATCAAAATCAGTGCTTGTTTAATTTAAAACAACTTTAGGAGTGAGTTATTTTATATTAAGTTGTTTGAGAGTTTGAAGTTAAATTCTTAGAACAGTCTTTTTGAATTTTTCTCCTTTTCTGTTTGGTTTAAGAACAGCCAAAGTCTCAATAGATTGGAATCTTAGTGGCATCTCAAGGCAGCAAGCAAACAGTAAGTTTAGCCAGTTGGTCTGCTGCCTGGCCTTCTCCTGGTTTGTCAGCAGCTCTCTGAACAACATTGCCGACTAACAGGCTATGGGTTATGATGTAAAAAATGAGAGCAACACCCTCCCGTCGCATTGGAATGGGGCTAGAGCATATTACAGCATCAGATATTGCTTGGCTATACCGCACACCTGTGAACTGTGAATATAGCTCATACAAGAATACACTTATAATAATATCTAAGTAAACCTATGACATGTTAACGGTTTCAGGTTCTCTCTAATGTCCTGGTGGCCTGGTTCACAGTAAACAGCTAACTGTTGACGGTGCCCCTTGAGGAGAAGCTATTTTTACCATCAGAGCACTTTTAACAGGCTTCGCAACTGTTTGACAGTGAGTGGTGCTTGGATGGGCAGCCTTAGAATTTGCTTTGGCTTGACAGCCATACCGTCAAGATGCCACCAATTCTCACCACTGTAAGTCGATGGCGTCCTCTCTCATGCTAACTACAGAACTGCTAGCAGCGAGTCTTTTGTTTACCAGACCTGATTTATGTCTAGATGGAGAAATCTTGTCCATCAGAGTCAAACTGATACTCCTCACTTCTTGCAGCCAGCTTATTGTCTTTCTATTATTAGATTATTTTCCCCTCTTATCCTAATAGACTGCTTCTTGTCTATTAGGATTTATATCACCTTGCATGCAAAGCATTTTTAGGATCCAATTACAGATTTTAATAAAAGTCTGGTGGCGACCAGTGCCATTTCATAACCTTTTGTTTCTTGAAGTAGTTCAAGGTTGGTTATGAAATACATTTTAGAAAATTAATGTGCTGTGATATCCAACCTCTTTTCCTTAGTTGAACATTAGCTTCCAAGGTATGTTGATATTTAGAATGCCTTCTTCTGATCCACATTTCCATGCAACTCCAAAGCAAAGTAGATTTACCCCCTTCCATAGCAACTGGCAAGGTGTTCTTTTATTGAGATGCAGTAATAAATAATTATTTGTTGTGTTGCATGCTTCAGCTGTTATTAATTATATTTTGGATGGTGAATTTCAGAAGAAGGAAGTGTTCAAGTATCTGTCATAGTGTTCTCATGCTCTGTAAGAGATAATTATCTTGGATGAGGTTTGAAGGGTCACAATTTGTTAAGCTTTGAATTTGTGTACACTTGACTTAGTCAAATAAGCTCTGAACAAAAAAATAACATCAGTGGATGAACTGAAAGGAAGACCTTATGAACTACAATAGTCGTCCTTACAACGTTATTAATATATAATTAAGGAAATAAATGGTAATCATGAATTGATTTGTATAAATGTGTAACAAGTTTGTTCCATGTAGATGTTATATTAACAACTATTTCACTTAGAAAATAAACATCTAACCAGGGGTTAGCAGACTTTTGCATACAACTGTATATATGTATTAACTATTAACTGAGACACCCCATTATTTACACTACAATCAACAGGAAATGTTAAAAAGCCAACTGTGCGCACTGATTAAGATCAACATAAACTTGTATAACAACACTATTATAGCACCTCTTAATATTTCACACTCATTTATGGTTCTTTTTATGGACTTTTTATGTTCTACATATAAGTACTTTTACCTTATAATAATATTACTAAGATAAAAAATATTTTTTACAGGGCAGTTTGTAAGAGACTGCTGTTAGAAGACAAAAAATACAAAAAAAATCTTGTTGGTTGAAATTCAGTGAGTGTAACAGCAATGCCATGTTTAATAAATAGAGCAGCTAATTCTTTTAAACATTTATTGGACCAATCCGTGCAAACCTTTTTGATTCCTGACTGTGAAGTCCCGGTTTGGAGCACTATAGCATATTATTATCTACTATAGTTATCCCAAAATCAATATATCTTCAGACCACCAATGTCCTGCATAGCCATTTTAGCACAGGCTGGGAAACAGTGACTGACATCTTCCAAACCATTTTCAATTCAATTATTACTTAACTATAAAATTACAGCTTTGGATATTTTATAGAATGCCCTTCCATGTAGATCAGATGAAACATCTGTTATGTTGAAAACCACAGGCAGTTTTAGTTTCTGGAAGAAAACTGCACCACACACAATTCTCTGAATTATTAACTACTACAAAGACATTAAAACACATTTTTCATGGTGATATTTCTGTGAATGTAGGTACGTGTTACCATTTACGATGTTTTTTTTGTCCAGCCGTTGCTGATAAGTTCAGACATCAATGTTTTGGCTTTTAAACATATCTATTTTCCAAAACTAATAAGCGAGATAAAATGTTTTTTCACATAAGTGATGATATTACAAAATAATTATTCAACAAATAATTGATAAAATCCTTAAAACGATCACAATTTACAGTATCAATATAGCATTAGTAATTAATATACCTTCAAAGATAATTTCATTTTGAGACCATTGATGAACTCATAAATGTTTGCTTAAATGCTCCAGCATTTAAACCACAGTCAGAACTCACAGGTTTTAACATACAGTATGGGTGCTATTTCACAGCACCTGCATCTTCCACAGGCCAGTGTTTCATGGATGGTAGATGTTGCCATGGTCACAGCACTCCCAGTCAACCAGCTCAGAGCGCTGAAACCACAGTGAGATCTCTTTTTGTGCCACTTCGGCAGAGTCTGAGGCATGGACAACGTTCCTGCAACATAAATAAGGCAGAAGGAAACTGTACACTAAATCACTGTTTAAAGTACATTATAATCTGAAGTCCAAGGAAGTTAAAAGTCATGGGATATGTTAGCTGTTACTATGATAACAACCAACACATTTCAAAATGTAGAGACAAGTTTTAGATGTTACCACTACTTATTGTTTTATATATTGTTTATGTTTTCTAAATTCTAGAAGATTGTTTAAGCAAATCACTGCCAATAATGCCCAACACATAAGTAATTTCTAGCATGTGTATTCATACTTTTAATTAGTGTCAGGTATCGAATTTCAAAGATTCCGATGTGAGATGTTCGCAGCTAACACAAGTCTGTGTGTATGTGTGTGTGTGTTTACCTGCTGACATGAACACTAAAGTCTCCTCTTAAAGTTCCAGGTGCAGCTTCAGCTGGGTTTGTGTTTCCCACTAGCATTCGTGTTGACTTCACAACATTGTGTCCCTCCCAGACCTGCAATAGACCAGTTTGATTAATCAAATCTCTTAACTTAACCCAGATGTAGTAGATCAGATGAGACAGTTTGGAGTCCAAACTCTGCTTCTTCCCTTTAGCACCGAAGGCTGTGTGGCTAACATGGCTAACAAACAATAGAGTCAATAGTCTTCCAAATGTTTTGTGTGACCAAACTGCATCCAGCTCTTCAGTACAGTGGTGCAGACTCATAGACGTGGTTTCGAACACTGTATGATTTAATGTAGGCTGCACAAACAACAAAATTTGGCCGTGTCGCTAAATGCTTCAGACAGCCTTTTAGACAGCTAGGTCTGTTTTCATAAACCTCAGGAGGAGTGCTGAGCTAGATTTGGCTTTTGTTAGAATTACTTAAACACATAGAAATCTGATCCAAGATCAGCATTTCTTGCCACTGTTTTGTGAATACCTGCTCTGGTGTTGTCTGAAATTGCTGCTGTAGTAGTGGCTCACAAGAAGTCACACTGTGATTAAACTACATCCAAAAATCTGTGCCACCTTGGTGCAAAGCTGGTTGCAGTTTTAGGGGATAGAAGTTTTGAGGATGTTTTACATTTACATTTGGATGACTGGATTCTGGAGTTTGTTAGCAACATCAGCCCTGTAACCCCAGCACTAAACTAAAGGTTTTTGACTGACTATATCTTGGCTGAGTGGAAAATCTGTAAAATAGCTTTTTTGCTAAACAATTCAGTCAAGCACAATTTATTCATTCATTCATTTTCTGTAACCGCTCAATCCTTACTAGGGTCACGGATACCCAGAGCCTATCCCAGCGTCTGTGCAATTTAAATCAATTAAAAGACAAAATGCTGTTCCCTTAAATGGAACTGCCCTTCTAAAAAAATGTCTTGATTACATCTCTGTGCACCCACAGACAGGCAAATATAATGAAAATCACAGAGCCATGTCTTGCTACCCATTCCAACCACACCCACCTTATCATGTGAAAACTTCCTCAATCCCATGCTTCGCTTAAAATTATGTGTTAAAATGTGTTAAAATTTCGGGCTTTAATACTGGAAATTTTAATAAGGGGGGAGCCAAGCTCTTAATAAGATGGGAGAATCCGAATTGAAGTTGCAAAACAGCAATAATGTCCACTCTCTGAACCTGTAACCCTATACCAAGAGTACATCATTTTCCTGACCATCTTGTCTCTCATCATCAAACTGGTCACTATTGTTTCTCAACTCTCTCCATTTATTGAGTTGATTGTGTAACAGGCTGGAAAGGGGATCACAGTCTAGAGAGGCTTCGCTGTCAGTTACACTGTGCTTATCTAGAGTGGACATGTGGGACAGAGGAAATGAGGGAGGAGGACAGCAGTAGTGGGTGGGGTTTTTTTTTTTTAATCTAGAAAAGAGAGTTTTTAATTTGACCCTCACCATGGCAACCACAGGGCCTGAGCTCATATAACGCAGCAGATTGGGGTAGAATGGCTTTTTAAGAAGAGATGCATAATGCTGGGCCAGTAATTCCTCCGACACCTGTAAGATGCAAGAAATGAACACTGCTTAAAACATTTTATGCACTTAGTCATGGCAGGAACTTTTGCACAAAAAACCTTCACACAATTTATTACTGCATTACCATTAACAATGTATACACTGATCAACCATAACATTAATACCGCTGACAGATGATGTGATGAACATTGTTTATATTAGTCCGTTTGTTTTGTGACCTTGATGTGTTGAAAACAGAAAAACCAAGTAAGCATAAGAATCTGAGATGACTGTGACAAGATCCGAATAGTGCCGGCTAGACCTCTAGGTGAGAACATTTTGACAAAGGCAAGTCTTAGGGGTGTTCCTGGTATGCAGTGTTTAACACCAAAAGTGCTCCAAAGAAGGACAGCCAGTGAACCAGCGACAAGGCCATAGGTGCCCAAGACTCACTGATACATGTGGAGAGCGAAGCCTATTCTGTGTGGTCTAATTCAACAGAAGAGCTCCTGCAGCAAATAATGCTGGCTATGAAAGAAAATGTTAGAACACAAAATACATCAAAGCTTGCTGGATATGGGGGCAGCCACAGAGTTATCCATGCTGTCCACTGCTGAAAGCTCCTACAGTGTGCACATAAGCATCAAAACTGGACCATGGAGCAACATAAGAAAATGGTCTTTTCTGATTAATTACATTTCTTTTACATCATGTGTTGTTCATCATTAACTTGGGGAGGAACTGGTAATAGGATGCACCATGGGAAGAAGGCAAGCCAGCGGAGGCAGTGTGATGCTCTGAGCAACATTTTGCTGGGAAAACTATGGGCATTCACGTGGATGTTACTTTGACATGTACTATCTAAACACTGTTACAGACTGAGTGAAGAAAAAGTGACCATTCTGTCATACCACAACACAAAATGTGAACAGCACGAAATTCTTCCTTTGCATTTAACTCATTCACAAGTAAAGCAGCAGGCACCCAGAGAGCAGTGTGTGGGGACAGTACTCTGCTCAAGGGTACCTCAGAGGTGCTCTTGGGAATTGAACCCATGACTTTTTGATCGCAGGGCCAATGCCCTAACCACTAGGCTACCAGCTGCCCCACCCTTCAGAGCACTGTGGTGGTCAGAATGGCCTTTTCAGCAGGATAATGTATCCTGCCAAACTGCAAAAAATTTTCAGGAATGGTTTGAGGAACATGACAAAATGTTAAGGTGTTTACTCGGCCTCCATTTTCCCCAGATCTGAATTCAATTGAACATCTGTGTGATGTGCTGGACAAACTAGCCCAATCCATGGAGACCACACATCCCAACTCACAGGTCTTTAAGGATCTGCTGCTAACATCTTGGTACCAGATACCACAGCACACCTTCATGTCCATGCATTGACTGTTTTGGTGGCAGAAGGGCACTACACAATGTAAGGCATGTAGTTTTACAGTTATAGCTGAACATTTATGTTTGCAAGTATAATATTAATGCTTGGACAGTCAGAGCACACATATTTATTTTCGCGGGTGTTGCGTTCCAAGAGCACCCGCGTTTTGTGAAACACCGTGTTGTTGTGATGTGGTTAAAAAAAAGCCTAAATACGCCCCCAAATATGCTCCCAAAACACTTTAATTTCATTTAAAACTCATAGCCTTAAAGAAAATGTAAAGGTAAACCTATATTTGTACTGTATAGTTTTCACTGAACTCCTGCAATGCTAGAATGTAAATATCGATGTTACCCCTGTATAGACTGTACTGTAATTCATGCACGCGTATTTTCTTTGTTATGCACTGTCGTTTTATTTGGTATAAGCAGGTAAATACAGTAATAAATGAATTTAATTTACAGTAAAAAAATACAGAAGAACAAAACGAAAAACACGAGAACACTCGAGACGCGCCACAGGGGAAATTCTGGACTGCAGCATCACAGGGCAGCAGCCAATCAGCAGCAAGGAGAAATAAATAACTTTCTTGCTTCTGAGTACAGCTGATTGTGACGTCCGGGCCTCATGCGCCATGCCCCCTCGTCCTTGTGCTGGTTGTTTATGTTTGAGGCGGCGCTGAGCAGCGGAGGTGCATTCTGTTCAGGTGTCTGATTGCCTGGGTAACCTTGGCGGTTACCAAGTCAGCTGTACTCAGGGACGAGGTTCGAAAATCCGCGATGGACTAAAACCGCAACTGCTGATCCGCATGAAAGTGGGGGGTTACTATATATA
>JBBIGA010000027.1:12477901-12496440 GCA_037576975.1 Alestes dentex | reverse complement strand
CATGCCTTGACTGTTTTAGTAGCAGAAGGGCACTACACAATATAAGGCAGGTGGTTTTAATGTTATGACTGAATGTGTGCATGTACAATATTTATATATATATATATAGGTAGAACCCTCACCTGCAGCATCTTCAGACCCACCAATCGGAAGCCTCGCTGTTCAAAGCGTTTAATGATCTGACCAATCAGTCGCCTCTGGACTCCATCTGGCTTTACAGCAACCAGAGTCCTCTCTTTTACGCCAGGAATACCTACACCAAATACTCATTCATTATTTAATGTGTAAAATATACATATACAAAGTACATACAGACAGGGCATTGATACATTAGACAGTAGAAACACAAAAGCCTGCAACCAGCAATTAAATATTTTTAATGTGGACAATAGCACCCTCTCCTGCCTAACCATGAAAACACAATCTGAGTAGAATTATTACTACATCATCATTGTTATTATGGGCAGCTGGTGGCCCAGTGGTTAGGGCAATCAGAAAGTCGTGGGTTCGAATCCATAAACTGCTACTGGCATCTCTGAGGTTTACTTGAGCAAGGTACCCACACACTGCCCCCAGGCACTGTGTTCCTGACTGCCCAGTGCTTCACTTAGTGAATGGGTTCACTGTATGCCGTGGTGTGTTTACGTATGACAGAATGGTCACTTTACTTTAATTTTATTGTAGTTGTTGTTATTATTAATAATAATAATAATAATAATAATAATAACAATAACAATAATAATAATAGCAAGAAGAAGAAGAATTGTTATTCTGGAACACAAAATGTATAACAAACAAAAAATCATGTTTAACTGGATTTACCACAGCACAGTGTGTGAGGTGTTGAACAAATACTCTCTCTGGATGGGCAGGGCAGCAATGATATACATAACTGGTCCCAACTAGCTTTTGTTCACTTTTGGTCTTTCTGGGAGTAAATATCCCTTTAACACAAATACACTGTTATTCGTTGGCTACTGTTATCCGTCTACTTGATGTTAAAAAAGGCTGCCAGCCAGCTGAACTTTGTTCAGCTAGATCTACTTTATTCTTTCACAAACACACACACACACACACACACACAAACATCCACATGCACATGCACTCACTCACACATAAGAGCAATTCTTCTTAACATGATGTGCATGTGATCTCAGCAGTCAATGCTGATGCCTTGATCAAATTAAGGGCATTCCACACACACACACACACACACCCACACACACACACAAACGTCTAGTCCAAAACATACACCCATATGTGTACACAGCACTGACTAGTTGCCTAGCAGATCAATCATGCAGCACTGTTTGACAATGGACAGGAAAAGTGTTTTTAAGGTTGCTGATAAGTTGTTTTACAGTGAGAGTTGCTCTGAGGACAGATAAATATTTGGCCTAGATTAGGAAGGAAGGGACGAGTTTAGGAGCAGATCACACTGTCAGAACTTGATTACTGTTGGAGTTCACTCATGACTGTGACTGCTGTGAGAGGACACTGCAGGTGCTGCACTAAAGAGTTTTACACATCAGTAGTCTTATGTACATCAATACTGTACATAAGACATGAGGATGCACTGAATCTGTTGTATCCATGTATCTATGTTCTATATACCACCAGAACAGAAATAAACACACTTATGTTAAAGTAGAGGCAAATACACATGCCTGAGTAAACAGAGCTGATAGATAAGTTGCCCTGCAGTACAACACAAATCTCAGGTTTTTGACTTGATACTTGTTCACTGTTTATTGCTACTTTAATTGTTTATCGCTACTTGAGTAAAATACCAAAGCTATTTAAAGATGCTGTCTCTTTACCGTATAAATTAGGGGTGGTGGAAATTCAGATGACATTGTCTATTAGGCAAACTGTACTTCAGTAAAAGTAAAGTAGTCCTTTATACGTGTGTGTGAACACAGTAGAGCACACAGTGTGAAATTCTTCCTCTATATTTAACCCATTCACCAAGTGAAGCAGTGGGTAGCCAGTGAAGCAGCGCCTGGGGAGCAGAGTGTGGGGACGGTACCATGCCCACAACTTTCAGATCTCAAGGGTAACTCCCTAACCACCAGGACACCAGCTGCCCCATACAATTACACATACAATTAAATGTTTCACTGGATATAAACTTGTCCACCAAAGGTCACTGTATGTTAAATACAAAATGTCACTCTGGACTGAACAAGGCCTAATTGAGAGCACGTGAAAACTCAATTTTAATCCATTTAAACAATTTACAATTTAACAACAAACCAGGAGAGGGAGCTGTGTGGAAGTACTTCCCTGTATTGCAAAGACACAAGTTTTTTGAACATTTACAATGAGTTGCAAAACCAAATTAGCCATGAATTTTAACTTTCTCATTCAAAGTTAAAAAGTGGCCACTTGTGTGGCTTTTCTTTAAGAAAACATACAGTAAAATGAAGCTTATCTCACATATCTTTATACACACCAGAAACTGTGCACTTACATGAAGTAAAATTTTGTTTGTTTTGTATTGTGGAGTATTTTTAAATAAAACTGTCCTTCGTCTGTCTAGGTGGAGTTTGTATTTTACCTCAGTTCGTTATTTCGTGCCATCTTGTTCTTTGTTGTTGCTAAGACCTCTCATTTCCGAGCGGTCTTTTTAATTTTAACCAAAATGCAGACAAAAAGGTGAACAACAGTGCCAACAAGCTTCAGTTTCCATGAGAACGCTGAATGTTACTAGAAAACTTTCAGAAGTTTCTAAGAGTAAATAAACTCGACAGGGTAGTTTTTCAACTCCTCAACTTCTGGAACCGTTATTTCAGTAATGGAGGACACACACACAATCTCTCTCTCTCTCACTCACATAAACACAGTCTCTCTCTCCCACACACACACACACACACACACACACCTGAGGTAGTGCTGTGGCTCCGCGCTTGTCCACGTAACCAAGTGATCTGGACGCGCGAGACTGACAGAACTCGGTTCACGAGACAGAATGAGACAGTCGCCATGGTCACTTCAGCTGAGAGAAGAAAGAAGAAAAACTAGCACATTAACGGAAAATACAACGCACACGAGCTAGACTATCCGTTTCTGAAGTAGAATAAACTCTCTTAAAAAAACAAGTCCAGATGTGTACGTCTCACACAGACGTCGACTGGAGTCTCTGTCCTGCAGCTTCTGGAGCCCTCATAGCCCCTCTGAGCTGAGTGACTGCACGCGCGCGCATACGCGGGTCATTCACCTGATGGTGAAAACTCACGTGCCTGATCAGACCAGACTGGTTAAAGGACGTGACCCATCAACACACTCACTTGGGGACATCTCACACTACTGCTTATACACTATATCGACAGAAGTATTGGGACGTACCTCCTAATTCTTTGAGTTAGGCCCCTAACTTCCAGTGAAGGACAATCTTAATGCTTCAGCATGCCAAGACATTTTGGACAACTCTATGCTTCCAACTTTGTGGACATAGTTTGCGGAAGAACCTTTTCTATTCCAGCATCAATGTGCCCCAGTGCACAAAGCAAGCTCCATAAAGACATGGCCGGATGAGTTTGGTGTAGAAGAACTTGTCTGGCCCACACAGAGCCCTGACCTCAACCCCATCCAACACCTTTGGGATGAACTGGAACAGAGATTGCGAGCCAGGCCTTCTTGTCCAACATCAGTGCCTGAACATATAACTGCTCTACAGAATGAATGGGTACAAATTCCCACAGAAACACTCCAAAATCTTGTGGAAAGTCTTCCAAGAGTGAAAGCTGTCATAGTTGCAAAGGGTCCACTAGTCTATATTAAAGTCTACGTATTTGAATGCAATGTGATTAAAGTCCCTGTTGGTGGAATGATCAGGAGTCCCAATACTTTTGTCCATATAGTGTATCTGACTCTCTCCTGTCTCATCAAAAAACCTGCTTGGGAATAAATGGAAAATGTGATGCTTCCAGTCATCCACAGAGTTAAATACATGGCCACATACTACACTGTACAGTCCTAATGAGTATGCCACTAATAGTGTACTATTTTGACATTGCAGTATAACAGTCTGCTCTGTACAAAAGTGCAAATAGTGATATAAGATTTGAAAAAAGATCAATAGCCCTATTTTAATGGTCATTTTGGTCAGTTACAGATTACAAATACAAATGTAAAGAGACAGAACTATTAAGAGACAAATGTAGTTTATCAAGTATTGTGTAGTCATTCAATACTCACATATACACTTCTAAGTCAGAAAAAATGACTCGGACAATGAGCAGAGGTGACTTGAAACCCATTACTGTGGATCACACAGGCAGAGATCCTTCTGTTCTCACTGTTCACTAAAGATAATTACTTAAATGATGCTTTTTCCTGTTTAGATTCTGGAATGGCCAGAACATGAAAATGAGGCCTCCGAGCAAATCCCAAAACATGCACAAATCAAAGTTTAGACTGATCCAAGGTCACAAAACAAACATTTACCCTGATTGCAGGACACATGGTTAGAGTATGGGTGAAGGACTGATCAAATATGAGATCATGCCATATTGCAATTCCCATAAACAAACACTTGCAATCCTGAAGCTGACATGAACCAAGTAGGAGTTCGATATTTTGAGTAATGAGAGCTACTTCTGCTCCCTGCAAACTATCAGATGTTTCTTTCCTATATGCAATAAGGCCAGAATAGCCATAACTGAACATAACATACTCCTCCTAGCATCTATAAAACACTGTAAAGGCTGATATCAGATCAGAAACTTGCACAAACAATCAAAAGGGCAGAGATAAACATATACTGAGCTGTTAGCTGTTTCAGCAACGTCTGGTTGCAGACTAAGTATTTAACTTTGGGAATGCTGAAAAACTATGTTTACAGTAACTCAAAAACCCTAAAAAGAATTTATTTTCCCAGTTAACCCTTATAGTTACATTTCTATTACATTCATTTGGCAACACTCAAGTTTCAGGACAGTGTGAGAACCAGAGGAGAGTTCTAAGTGCTTAAATTTTTATGTATGAGTAGTACAAGAAGACAGATCAGGAGAGGAGGTGCTCTCTGAATAGATGGGTCGTCAGGAGGTATTTGAAAATAAGAGTGATTCTCCTGATCTGGTCACCTTGGAGAGCTCATTCCACCAGCAGGGAACGAGATGAATGAGAAGAGTCTGGACCAGCTTTGCCTTGTGTGCAGGGATGGCGGAGTCAGACGATGTTCCTTGTACTTTTAACACTATAACCAAGTGCACGAGCAGTTAAATTAATGAGCTACAAACACAAGTGTTTCATTACAAAACTTTATTTAAGGTCTGTGTCTCCTGGATCAGGATGGAATGATATGAAAGGAGGAGTGAGAGTCCGTCTCCACAGAGATGAAGAGAAGGCGCTAAAATTGAGATATCGAGAAAAAGAAATTCGGCGCTCTAAATCGCAGCAGTCCACTTTAAAACCATTTTCACTCCATCTCATTCACCATCAACCCAATCGAGAGTCCAACTCGTAGAGCTTTAAACCGCAACTATTCATTACAAACCGCATCCAAGTGCTTTCAACCGCATCATTCTTTTTGAAAGAAGAGATTCAAGACACTGCTTCAAAACTCAGCTCTGAGTCTGAGCCAGACAAATCGCAACTTCAGGATCAGGATGCTTTAAATCACACTGGCTTTAAACCATTATCAAGAGCGCTCCGTCTCCATTGCAGCAGTGGAACGTACGCTTTGGCCTTATGATCATTGGCAACGTGTGAAATTTCGCTGAAAACAAAAAAACTTAAGCTGACTAACAAACCCCGTAGCAAACGGGGGTGTGGCTCTTATGACACGCCCCTACTGAAAGATCATAGGCTGGCCCCTGGCAAAGGGTGTGGCTTGATCACTACATTGGAAGTGATCGGCATCCTTGTACGGACGGGCCATGTTTGGCTGTGCGGCAGGCAGGGCATGTTGCTATAGTTTCAGGGTCCCTGGTGGTAGGCTTCCATTGCACAGTCTATAGAAACGCAGGTCATTTACCAGTCTGTACACTCCCTGAGAAAATGATGGCAGATCCTAGAGACAGAGGGGGGAAAAAAATAAGTAACATGTATGAAATGTTATGTAACACTTTGTAAAGTGTATATTGATATTTCAGTCCTTGCAATACTGCAGATTTATGGATGAATCGAGACACTGACAAATAATTTTGGTTGAAATTATGTCAGCTGATATTTAAATAAATGTACATCAAGTACATCAAGGCTTTACCAGTGAATAAATATGCTGATGTATTCTAATATTAAAATGAAGAATGGACAAGAGTGCAAACACTGACCCTCTCTGGTGTGAAGTTGCGGGCAAGTGTTGTGCGTTGGTGTGGATCGAGGCCTTGGCAGCCGTTGAGGAACTCTGGCAGGAAGGAGGAATAGAAAGCATGAAAATCTACAGCAGCCATGTTGTAAAGCGCCAGAGTGATGTCGTCCTGAAGAAGATCGTGGCTCTTGTGCAGGAGAACTTGCAGCAGCACATCAATAAAGTGGAAAAGCATGGAACTCTGGAACAGTTTCTGGAAACATACAGACAGGAAAAGTTAAGTGAAGACAACATATAAAAAGAGAATCTACAAGAATCGGGACATTTAGAAGAAGAGTGTCTTACCCTGTGGTACAATTTGTGTTTGCTGTTAAGAGTCTCTAAGTAGCTCAAATTCTGTTTGAAGATGTGGATATCTGGCTGTAGGAAGGACTGTCCAAATGCCTGCCAAGCAAAAAAAAAAAAAAAACACAATTAGCCAGATGATCACTGCATAAAACACAAATATCCAGCAGTTCCCTGGCTTTGTTGCTATAAATTCTAAGTAAATTATCATGGCATTCTAGCTAAAGGCACTTCTCCATAGGCATGCAAGAACCATGCTGTACCTACATCTTGCTGCAATGGCACAGAAGTTGAGGAGTGCTTTGATTTTCCAGTGTATCTTAGAACGATAACAGTGTTGCTGACGTGTTGGCAGCGCAATGGTAAAACCATCGAGAAGACTGTTCCTATTCCTAAGCACTGCGCAGCACGGAGGCTTTAGGCCAAGTTTTTCTGTCAGAAAGGCTTTTATTATTGTGGTCTCTTTTTTTTTTTTTGACTTTTTTTACATTTCTCGGCATTGTTTAGCCATGCAATGAATATCTAACCCAGTGAACTTGTTTGTGATTTCCTGGTATAAGTTCACATTTCTAACAGTGTTAAAAACTTCTACTTCAGTCCAAATTTATCTTCACCCATACTGATAGCAGTGCTTTGTCAACGTTCATGTTGTTAGTTTGTATCTCCATTGTTTTTTTTTTTTTTCATTGCATGGACAGTAATAATAATAAATAAAAAATGGCCTCTTTTTAAGTTGCCTGTCATGACATTTTGACAAAAAGTACTGACGTAGCCAGCTCGGCTGCAACCTGCTTTCGGTTCTGCCATCGAGCAGAGCCATAACAGTCCAGGCTAAAGGTATGGGTCGCTTTATTCATAATGGAAAAACATTTGTTCATGGTACGGCACAGTTCCTTGTGTCAGTGGAAATAAGCTCTAAATGAACTGCAAATCATCAGAAACCGCCACGTTAAAAACGGCCAAAGCATGCCCAATATACTTAACCAGACAAAAAAAACTGCACTGAGCAATACTGTGCAGTAGTCCAAAATCTAGCTTGCAAGTTGTGGTGCCAGTCCCGGACTGAGCTCATGGTCTCTGTGGTCCGTACCTGCATGGCTGCGATGAACTGTGCCTGGTTCTCCATGTGCTCTTCTGCTCCAGTTCTTTGAACGCTGCTAAGGACCGAGGTCTTAAAGAAGAACCTCCAGTTCTGATGGAGGATTTGGAAGAGTAGCTCAAACATCTCCGCTTTAACGTCTGGACAGGAACGCTAAGAGAGAAACAACATTGGATATGACAAATAGATAATAAATGAAGACATGTACACAAATGCTTGACTTTACAAATGACTTTATACAAACATTCTTGAATAAAGATACAATTTTGATCGGCCCTTACCTCTGCCACGATGGGGTACACCTGCTCCATACAAAGGCTGAGGATGCTGGGTAACATTGGCTTAAAGGTTTGGCCAGGCTCCTGAACCACAACCTGCAGAAACGCACATGTGGTACAATACAGTGAAATAAGTGATAAAGCAACACAGAAAAGAATAAGCAAAATTATACACGGCCTGTATACTGTTTTACCTGTAGAATCTTGAGGAATTTCTGAACCACTTTTGACCCAGAACTGCCTTCTTGCAGGATGCTGACTGCTAGCTGCTCCCTGGGACACATGACATGACAAGGCCAATCAGGTAAACGTGAAAGTCCATGTGACATTCACTAACTGCTCCAAGTTGGGTCCCTCGTGACATTTGTTAAAGCTATGTGACGCTATCTGTGGTAAACCTATTCTAAAAGCTCACACTTAAGAAAGACATATGATGGTATTTGGTAATTTGGTATGCAGTGCTTTTACACAAACAGTATTATCATGGAGACATGCAAATACTGTAATCAGTTTAGACAAATAAGTTACACTTTCACTATAGATTTTTTTAGAGACACACAAGCTCCCATCATACTGTCATGCTCTGATCATGCGAATCCTCTGAGCAAATCAGAGACAGATATAAAAAGTCAGAGACCACAGAAAAAACTGTTATGTTTAATTTACACCACAAAAAAAAAAGCTGTTCTGTTTAACTATCAGCTCGGAAGACTGCCAAGAGGCAAATCCAGTAATATCAGGGCTCTGACTTTTGGGGGAAAAAAAAAAAAAAAAAAAAAAAAAGAAGAAGAAGAAGAAGAAAAAAAAAAGAAAGAAAAAAAAAAAAACCTAATTGCAAAATAAATAACCCAGTCGCACTGGCGCCATCTGGAGCCCTGAATATTCAGAGCTAGGTTTAAACGGTTACTGAATGATTTACTATAAAACCCGAACATTCAAAGTTAAAATGTCCTGCATACAGATCTGACTTCGAATAGTTCCAATGGAATTGAATAAAATGCTAAAAAGTAAGCAAAATACTAAGAAGTTTGCAAAAAACTGATGGGAAAAAAAGGAAAAAAGTGATGAAACTTTAACTTTCCACCTACAGCTTTTTTATTAAAAATGTGACATTGTGAACTGTGATGAAACGTTATCAAATCTGTATCATGATACTTGCTTTTCAAAATATGCCTACTTTGACATTCAGCTCATTCTAGTCGCGACGTCTATCATGAAACTGTTTTGTGGAGATGAACCATTACAGAAACAACAATTAATGCAACACATTAACTTAAGATGACCCAAGTTTAGGTAACTAGATAACATAGCAAAAACTAAATTACAGTAGGAATGATTTGTTAACAGTAAAGTGTGTTTCTACTCAGCATCTGGGTTCTTTTGCAGGAGGGGCTGGCGGGGTTACCTGGTGAACATGCTGAGGAAGGTCTGAATGATTTGCTCAGTGAAGGCTACTCCCATCTGCACCCGCAGAGCCTGGAACAGCGTGAGGAAGAAACTCAGCATCTCATCAGTCACATCTGAAGGAGGGAAAAAGAGAGAAAAAAAAAAAAAAACAGTAGCAGTAAAATCATGGGCATGAAAACATGGCAATTAATCAGTTTGGTGACAGTGCTGTGGCATGAGCAGACAGTATGACCAACCACAGCCTGCTGTTTTGGCATAACACAAAGAGACAATTTTGAAAGCGACCACAAACAGTCCCTTGGGAAGCACAGCTGTCTGTCAGCAAACACGCAATTATGTTTCATTTACCTGATACTAACTGCTTTAAGCCAGACTCTTGAACTACTTGAGATATCCTTAACTTCACAACTTTTTTCTATCCCATGGCTATGTCTTGCTTTAAAAGGCTAAATTTTCCTTACAATGCCCAGCACTGGGAACTAATTTTTTTAATTTAGCATTAAAAAACCTAAGTTTGTTTCTTGTTGAAACAATATAAAGTGATGCACGGAAGTAGGGGTAGGAATCGAAACCCGGTTCCGATTTAGAACCGTTTCTAATTTTGCGAAGCACCGGAATCGTTTACTTCCAGGCGTTAGCGGTTCCTCTAACGATTCTTTCGGACTTTTTCCTGCGTCGTGCCTGATGACGTCATACTCCGCGACTCAAATCATCATGGAGCGGAGAAAGCGGTCCGCGGCGTGGTTGCGTTTGTAACCAGTGTAGTGCCGTTTTAACTTGCAAGGGTGGTAACACTACCAACATGTTAAAACATTTGAGGTCTTAACACAGCATTAAAATTCAAGAATGCCATGTGTTCGATTCTCAGCACCTGAGTGCAAGCTCCGCAGTTTCCATAGACGAGGGTACCTTTAACTACAGTGCCACTTATTATCAATACTTATTATCAAGTTATTTTTATAATTATATTTTCATATTTGGACCATATTATTTATTCTTTAATGGAAGATAAGTGCAGAATTTATTGTTCAAGTGTTTATATTTACCACGTAAAGGACAAGATTGAGTTCTGACATTAATAAAACAGCTGCTTTCAAAAGGTAAGAAAAATGGCCTATGACTACCTGTTTTTTTATGTAAATATGTAGCTAAACAGGTCTTATTACCTGTCCACAAAATTACGATCAGTTAAAAAATATTTATTTTATATTGTTGTTGCCTTTTCAGCCTCGGCTTTAGCGGCTGCTAGTCAGGCGTCTTTGGCGCGTTACTCTCGGCCACAGAGCGGGTCCAAAAATAAAACAGTTACGGGCAGCAGGGTCTGTTCTTTCCTCCCTCGGAAAGAGAGCATTTATTTACTGTCTCCAAAAAGAACATTAGAGTGGCGAGAATCACTCACAAACAGAGCGGTCATGTAAAACTCCAAACACCCCCTGAAAGACTACATTTCCCAGCCTCCCTGGAGGCTCAATTACCCAGAATGCAAAGTTCTTTTAAGGCAACACTGTTTAGGAATCGATAATGCAATCGATAAGGAATCGGGATTGACAATGGCATTGACGTCAATCATTTCTTATCGATTCCTATCCCTACACAGAAGTGCTTATACAGGAATGCAACTGGCAAAATCTTGACAGTTGTGGATGATCTACCTTATTATAGACTTACAATAGGTCAATACTGACCACACTATTTGAGATTTCAACAAATGCATAGTTTACTCCACTTATTTTGACATGAAGTTTTTGCATCATCTTCCAGCTCTTCTGTAATACCATTTGTGTGACTACATTAACATCAAAATAAGCAATATTAATGAAAGATGAAAGGGCTGCAATTTTGGGGAGAGGAAGAGGCATCCCTCATGGTAATCATTTTGTGTCTGGAATAGATATTAGATCTTTAGGTAGAAAGAAAACTTAGGATTTTTTTTTTAACTATCGAGAAATGTGGATAAACTAAGCTGCATCATGAAGTGGACCATGCTGGTGTGAATGTGCAACAAAACTATAAATGGTCTGTCTTTTACACAGCTCTTGTAATCTTCTTGGGATGCATCTAGCACAAAGAATTACACTAATTTTTGAGATTTCCTTGCTAGAGCGCTTACCAGGCTGCTGGATGTATGGGGGGAACAGGGCCAGCGTGACCTGAACAGACTCCTGCAGGCTCTGATAGCAGATCTGACGAGATTTGGTGGATTCTCCTGATATGCTGTCAACTATATCCCTCAGTACACACAAGGTCTGCTGCAGCACTACTTTACCTGAGAAAAGACAACACAGAAAAAGGGGGGGTGAAAACAATTCAGTAATGATGAAGATCTAGGATAGAGGGAAACCACAGACTGGTTCGATTGACTCTAAAAGGTCTATGATAACCAGGGATTTTCCTGGCAAAATGGACAGCACTTTAAATGAAAACCATAAAAGGTGTAAGACTTTAAAAAGATGTTAAAAACTGGCCAACCTTTCCTCACACTAAAGACAGCGACTCTATGCTGCCCTCTAGAGGTCAAATTACAGTATAATTCAAAAGTATTTATATTGGAGCACTGGGCTAAAACCGTCCCCCACCAAATAAAAAATAAAAAAAACAGAAAACACATTGTTTACACATATTGATTAACTTAGGGCTGATGACCTTCATTCTGAACCATCAAAGTACACCAGAGATCCTAGGCAAACAACGAAGATGTTCAAACATTCATTGTCATTTTTAACACAGGACAGCCTTAAGTTAAAGAGAACTAAAAAAAAAAAAAAAAACCCAAACATTCTGCACAAATCATTCAGGGTTGTTTGAGGTGAAATTTAAAAGAGCACTGGTGGTAAACAGTGTTAAAGTGCAAACACAGCCATTTTATTACCATCTATAATGTTCAAAAAGAAAACATACCTGCCTCTACTTTGCATATATAATGACAGTGATGGTAGAATTGTGGCAAATTTGTAAAAAAAAAATATGGTGTCTTTGTACACTGTTTTGCTAAATAACCCACATGCAACTGCCCCAAAGGTTTTAAAACAAAACCTTCTCAAAACCACCATATAACAACAGGCATCAAGAAACACATTTATTAATATGTTTTGTATTCATTTTCTGTAAAATAGCCTTCAGAGGCACTAAATGTTTGGGATATCTGGTTCCAGTCACCAGATATGCAAACAATTCTCACTTGGTAAGCTTCTTTCAGATGAAGCATTCCATCAAACTACCATTTGTTTGCATCTTGAAGGACATATTCCACATTTTTATATTTTCTCTGGTTTTCATGACATTACTTGAAAACAGTGATTTCAAAACGGGCCACTTTTGCAGCATATTTTCCACATATGAACTATACAAACTGGGTGGTGATTTTGTGGGCACATTTGAAAATTACTGTTTACGTACTACAAGAAAACTTCTTTATTTCATAAAAATTTGGAATTCGTTATCTATGACAAAGTGGCCCCTTACAGTCACGCATGAACAATGTCAAATTCTTTCTCTGTATTTAACCCATTCAGCAAGTGAAGCAGTGGGCGGTCACCCACACACACTGCACGGGGAGCAGTGGGTGCGGGTGGTACCTTGCTCAAGGGTACCTCAGTAGTGCCACTAGCAGCCCTGGGATTCGAACCCACAGCCTTCTGATCGCAGGGGCAACTCCCCAACCACTAGACCACCAGCTGCCACACATAAGCCCATGTATAAATTACTGAGGAAAAGTGAAAAATCAATGGAATTCCCCCATCAGTTAGAAGCCTCATTTCAAAGAGATCCACTCAACATTACATGCACATGAAAGCATTATTTGTGGACTTGTGGCTAAAGCACTCACTGGTGGGATGGTGATCTGGCGGGCGAGGTAAGAGGCGGAACTGATGTGTGAGCGTGCTGATGAGCCGTGCATGGCTGGCTGATCGGCTTGGCCACTGCTGCTCTGCCTCAGGTAAGCTGGGCCACGGCAACAGCAGCATGTTGGACAGAGCTCTGCACACCAGCACGTGAGCCTGTAACACGTTAAACAAAAAACACATTTCACACAGTTCTTTACAAAACACAACAGATAGGAATCTTACAATTCACTACGCTTGTATACCAAAGTGTACCTGCTCTGTTGAAGCACATGTCCAGAACAAAGAGCACATGAGCGAGCAGAACACACTTCAAGATGCATGCATGCATATACATACCTCTTGAGGCAGCCTGTGATTGTGGTTCTCTGTGATCAGGTTGAAGACGTTCTGGACCGCTGGCAATGACACCAGGAACACTGGTCGTACCGTTGTTGCCATAGAGACCAGTAGATGGCACGCAGACAGCAGCAATTTCTCTGGAACCTACAGCAACAATGAAGAGTAAGACAGATTTAGTGCAAAAGGGAGAGTAACTGGTTCAGCAGGAAATAATCGCAGCTTTCTATTGACTTTCCCTATATTTAGAGGGTAATATGATCTGAAACAACACTTGTTTGGATGTTACTTTATTTGTTAGCATGAGAAGGCAGCCATTAACATTCTGACAATTTGACAAGGGCATTTCAACAGGTGTCTTTGCTTTTCAGAACAGCTTGGTCCCACACAAGGGCTGTAGCACTACATTACAGTAATGCGCAGGACCACACCACTGCTGGCACTCACTTGGAGTTGGGTGAAAAAACATTAGTTATAGAAAACAGTGAATAGTGATATTTTACAAGAAAACCACAGCATTGCTAAAGCCAGATTTATCATGCAATTTTTTTTTAATCTAGGAATGCACAATATCTTGTGGCCTGTCTAGACATCCATGATTTCAGTTTGTATTTTTGTGTACACTAACTTGACTTATGTCCTAATAAACCAAATTTGTGTAAGCTCCCATTAATGAGTGTGTGGATATGAATGGTTTCTTTATGGAACAGAGAGCTGTCGAAGTTTTCACGATGCACACATTTAGACTACTATGGCACGGTGCTTTTGCATATTTGAGAATTGAGACACGCTTTGATGATAAGTGGAAATCACACAAACACTAACACCATTATACAACAGCAAAAGTGCGACCTTTTGGACAGGCCACAACATTTCTACCAGTGTTTATCTTGACAGGAGTGGTTGGACCGCACAGCATATAAAACCCTCTTCCCGAATACAGAGGTTTGATTCCCCAGCCAGGGAAATATGCCGCTGCTATACAAATAAGGGTCCTTGGGCAACATTCCTAACAGTGCTTTTTTGTACCAAACAAGTTTCTAACAAGCCTACTAAATGTGTAAATGCTGAAAGATATTTACTCTGAAAATATTGCTTTGTCTAAACTAGTGTTTTCCAAAATTAAAGCAAGATTAACAACATATTTCTTACATACAACTATTTTATGAAGGATGTCATTTGCAGTAAAAAGCTCTGAACAGCTAATTATTACAATATGCAATGTATCACATTTCAAAATCAAAATACAACCATATCTTGGCTCAATTATTATGACGGTGATTCCCATAACTAATACTGACTACATAAAGCTACCTGACAGTGCTGTTACCTTGGCATTGATAAGGGGTGTGGTGGCAGCCATGCTGGAGGTGATAAGGTCAACAAATTGTGTTTGGTCTTGCTGCCGCTGCACCTCACTGCAGAACTGAGCGAGCCAGTGGGAATACGCCTGCAGAGCAGCCAATGACTGGGCATGGCTTTAAAATGAGAAAATACAGAAAGTACGTAAAATAACCATGAGTACATTTCTTGACTGCAAAATAAATGTACAGAAAAAGAAACTTAAAAGTGCATATGCAAGTATACATGTTCTGAAACACTAATGATACCCACTTATTTAGTTCTATATTTGCAGGTACTTACACATCTATAAGGTCTGGTTTAAGTACTGAAGGGACAGCCATTTCCACATCATACAGACTGATCTGAGAACCATAACAAGTGACCTCAACTAGCCTGAAGAGAGAAGAAAAAATAAACATGAAAACCAAGCTGTCAAGAAATCAGGAACAAATTGGGTGAACACGCTCCAAGTGTGGTGATTCCAACATTTATCATTATCAGGGGTTGTCATGTGCTGCTTTTCATGTGTTACTGTGAGAATTATTAGTTAAGTGCCCTATTGTTTTGTCAAAATTTAGTACGGCGGGCTGTCACGACTGTTTTGGGTGGAGAGAAAGTTCATTATCATAACAACAAGTTGAACAAACTGAATGTGACTTTTCAGTCTTAAAAAAGGGAAATAACCATCCAAACGCAGGACCTAAAACACTTCTTGCAAGTCACACAAGACACAAAAATTCACACATTCATCTCCATCAACATACATGAAATTATGTGATTTGATACTCCTGCTTTAGTACACAGCATCGCAGGCCAACAGTTGGCATAAGCCTTTAAACTAAAAACAAAAAAACCCAAAACACAATGGTTACTGATGACTGGTTGAGACAGAGTCTACAGGTTCAGGATTATGAATTAAAGAGATTATTCATGGGGATTAGGCAGGGTTAGGGATAAAGATTAGATGTTTGGGTAGGCTCTCCAGATTACAGACTGACTACACACCAATAACCTAACCAGAATTAAATTTTACTGTAAAAAGGGGTAGATTATAAATATGACAAGGGATATAAAAGCCCCTATTTTCACACGTTCTAGGCCAAAATAACATTTTGGGGCCATTCTAAAAAAAACATTAACATGCCAAAATTACCAATCAGAATCCATCTAAAGCCACCAAGTCAAACTGGGGTGAAATCTAGAGATTTCATAATGCAGTGAATGACTTCCTAAAGAATCACACCTAAACTGAAAATTTCCGCAGGATGGAATTATAGAAAAGTAAGTAACAATATTTAGTAACTTAAGTAACAGTACTAGATTTGAAAGTGAGTCAGTGCAGGTCAAGCTTTGTTGATGAGGAAAATGGCATCTGACCTCTGTACAATGGCCAGGGCGTCGTTAAAGCGAGCAGTGAAAACATCTCCAGTAAAAAATTCAGCCAGACGTCCCACAGCCTGCAGCAGAGAGCTGAGATCTCTGAGTGCGCAGTGCAGCTTCCTACAATCAGCCTCCGCTGTGATGTTCAATCGGCGAGCTACAGACAAAAACAACCACAAACTCACTCAGTGAACTTCATTTTGTTTAAGGAAATTTCCAATTAGCTGACACAACCACAAAAAAAAACCATTTAAACACAAATGATACACCAAAATAAAAATAAAAAAATCATCACTGCACTTCTCTCCTACCAAAGAACACCTACCAAATCCACACATATTCAAAATGGTCTCCAGGGGATTTCCTGTATGTTTAACAAGAAGGACCTTTTGTTGCATAGACAGTTGTCAGTGTTACAAATTTCAAGTCTCAAAGTATCAACTCCCTCATCTGGGCTTAGTGTGCCATCAAGCAAATTAGATTCATAAGACCATTTTGTGATTCTTAAATTATGTGTGTGCAAAAGCACTTGGCATGTATCCATTATTTTGTAGGATTTTGTAGGTTGAACTCTGAGTAAATTAGAAGCAGGACGTGAGGCAACGGTTCTTCGACCTCACCGAGAGTTCTGTTATAAACCACAACGTGTGGTAACTAAACGTTTACTGAAATTGTGTGGGTAGTCAGTCAAATATGTATATGAACAACTACTGATTTGCCTAAGTGACACACTGGGGAAAAAAAATTGAACTGACCTAGCAAGTTCACTTTAGTGCAGAAACCGTGCATAGATTACTGGTAATACAATTTTGTTATGCTTCCTCGATCTGGAGAATATGCTGTCTATGTAAAATAATGAAAGGACTTTGTTTTTGAAAAATCAATTTAAGGAAACGTCTTTCTGAAAGCAGAACTATGCCCCTATTACTTGAGCAAGAAACAGAAGTATATCCGCATTTAGGCATGTGTAACTTTGACTCTAGATTCGGACAAGCCCAATATAAATATCAAAGAGGTGATCTGTATTTCAACCGCATGATTTCCCCAGTCAGAATATGCATTGAGCTTCTAAGAGCCGCGTCAGCGTTTTAAATGACAGGCAGACAAATCAACACAAATGATGTCAGGTTCTCTTATTTAAGACAAATAAACAGGCCTAAGTATATTTGTGCAATAAAATTAGTTTTAGGTGAAAAGTGTAATTGCAAAAATGAGGACATGAACAGGACTCACTGGTTCTTGTGGTAACAATGAACTGCTGCAGTCCAAGGTAAATATCCAAGTCCTCCTGAAGCACTGGGAACTGAAATGTATATTCACAGTATTTATCATGTACATGTGGAAAAAGTAATGGCAAGTGTAATGTGTATGAGGCAGTAAGACTGTCAGTTGGGCTAAGAAATAAAATGTGAATTTGCCACGTAAAAAAATGTAATCAAGAAGACAATAGTAACTGCCATTTTACTAAGACAATGGTGTGTGTCCAAAAATCAATAAGTGGGCACTCAAACCTCAAGCATTCCTAAAAGCTTACAATGTTAAATTCTCGGCTTGGAGTGACAAGACAGTGTTTTAAAGACTTATTCTTACATTATTTTTTTCAAAATGACTTAGCCTGGAGCACTATTCAAGGCAAAGGCAGTCTCAAATGGTGCAGAAAAACAGCTAAACTAGCAGCTTACTTCACTACCCATGAATAAACATGAACGATTATTTCTTTACTAGTCTCCAGAGCACCTGTATTTTGAGTTTTGGCTCCTCAGAGTCAGCTGCCTGAAGCAAATCTAATATTGTTCTCTTACCATTAAAATATTTTGCAACTAGAAGAGTTTACAATAGTTGAGAATACTCCTTCATATCTGTTTTTTTTTTTTTATAATTATGGCCAGAAATGACATGTTCTTTGGTGTGTTTGGTAGCAACTATGTGACTGACTAGCATGAAAAATACTAGGAGCAGCAGCAGAGTACGCTTTTAACCGGTGAATTTGGATTTTCTGCATTTAAAAACTGTGTTACTGAATTCTACAAATATTCAATGCTAATATTAATATTATTCATGATAATTATAATAATCTGCTTATGCATTTTAAATAGGCTTTTTTGAATTATTAGACATCATTAAAACATTAACATCCACAAAACCCTGATCATGGAAAACTGATGGATCATGAGACACAGACACAGACACAGACACAGACACAGACACAGACACAGACACAGACACAGACACAGACACAGACACAGACA
>JBBIGA010000027.1:12459870-12474084 GCA_037576975.1 Alestes dentex | reverse complement strand
ACACACAGACACACAGACACACAGACACACAGACACACAGACACACAGACACACAGACACACACACAGACACACACACAGACACACACTCTTACCAGAATGGAGAAGGTCTGAGACGGCAGCAGTTCCATCACCCTGGCAACCACCTCCAAACTCTGACGCAAATATCGCTGCCACTCCGTCTGTTGCTATAGCAACCACAGAGCAAGAGAAAGTTCAGTCCATAAATACTGTCCACCAGCTCCTCCACAGACACAGACAAAATATGAAGGCATTACAAAGACATCAAGCTACGAATACATCAGCTATGAATCTGCATCTTACATCATCATCAAGGGTCTCATCATCCAGCTCCTCAAGCTGACTCTGGTTCAATCTGAACTGAATTCGGTCCAGAACTTCTCTCAACAGAAGCACTAAAGCATCCTTATACCTGTAAGTAACCAAAAAACAAAAAAAATCAATATAACTGCTAAACTAAACATGGAAGCATATTTACAGCATCAACAGAATCATTTGGATCACAAATGGATACTGGATTTCTTAACAGTAGTAAGACCTATCAAGATAAATATGTCCAGTGATGCCGAATCAGGGTCACCACAGCAGTTCCAGTCAATTCAGGCAGTATTCAAACTCAAATTTGTCTACAAAAAACACCAAAAAAACCCAGACACCAGGCTGAGCTGGTGCTTGAAAATTGTTTCATGGTCCATTACGACGATGTGTTTAGTAATCTTAGTGAACACATAAAGTGATGCTCAATTGTTACTGACAGAAAAACGTGTTCAGTTCAGCAGCTTTAATGCAGTTCATGATAACTCTTGACATAATGTCCTGCTTTGTACTGGGATGTACACAGGAAGCTGTGCACTACTTATTAAACAAATTGAGGGTTAGACACACACCTGTTTAAGACACTATCTCTGTCAGCCAGTCGGCTCCTGATTTTGGTGGTCAGGTAGTCCAGGAATATACTCCAGATATCCAAGCAGGCCAAGTAGCCCTCATGTGTCGGCTGTACATAAACATCAAAGCAAAGCACTCAGAAACAGATAACAGGAAGAGTCGTGTGATGGAAGAAAACAGGTTTGAGGCGCTGATGTGTTTACCTGGTTGAAGGTGTACTTAAAAAGCAGAGCCAAAAACTCCACCAGAGGAAACTGAGAGTTGGACTCGATCCTCCTCAGATGAACACTAACAAAGAGCCGCAGGAAATCTGTGAACTTCTCCACATAACTGTGAGAAAGGGGTAGTGAAAGAGAAAGGAAAGGTAAGAAAGAAAGCTGAACACAGCCATCACTGCAAGACTGCTGTGTCTTTGGTGTGTCTGATTATTTTGTATACGAAAGTGTTTTGGGGTTTTTTTTTGTAATCCTTCACGTACAGGCTTACCTTTCGTCTAACTCCTGCAGTCTGTTTTTGACAGTGTGTGTGTTGGTGTGCGAGTGCGAGTTTGTGAGTCTTTGCAGCAGGTAAAACGTCTGCTGAAACATGCGAAGCAGAAACTCCTCAAAGTCCAGCGGAACGCAGTTTTTACACATCAGTTCGTTAATACAGCTCATAGCCATGACGCCCAGTCGAGCCCGGTCAGCATGGCCAACCATCTGCCCCGTCCTTCCCTGACCCCCACTGCCATTAGCCAGGAGGTTGCTGGGAGAGGAGTCTCCGTTTGAAGTGGGTGGCGGCTTGGTCTTGACTGGCAGTTGGCAGCCAAAGCGAGCAAAGTGGAAGATGGAGGCCAGCAGGGCCGGCGTGATGGAGGAGGACAGGGGGATCCAGCTGAACAGATGAGCCAAGCATTCCAGAGCCAGCAGGCACAGTGTCCCGCTCTCCGACTCCAGCCCCAGTGGAGTGCTGTCTCCCACCAGCACACCTATCAAGCCAGACACATCAAGAGTGAGAAACACAAAAGGCTGGGTGACATGGCCAAAACTCTCATCACAATTAATTTTTCCCTACATCATTCACTACTGATTATAATAATTATCACAGACATTTCCAAGTAAATGTTTAGTCCAACTAGTACTTTGAGCCCACTTTAAATATATATTTTTAAAAAAATCTCCTGTTACCCTGCATCATTTCAACAAGCAAATGAACTAACCAGCCCATTTACCATTGTTAACTTAAGACAATTTTACTGCGTGAGGGGGGACTTTCACATACACTGATTATTCATAACATTAAAATCTCTGAACAGTGAAGTAAATAACATTGACTGGCTTGTTAAATTGAAACCCGAGTGGAATCCATTTGGTATCAAGTGAACAGCAATCTTGACAAGGGCTGGATTTTCCAAAATGGTTGCTTTGTGGGGTAGTCTCAGTGGGGTTGTCTCTCTTGGAGCACTTTTGGTTAGAAAAACCAAAACTGCTTCAAGAAAGGAAAGCACATGAATAAGTATCAGGGTCAAGGGCACCCAAAGCTAAATGATCCGCATGAAGAGTGATTGCTAACCTGTCTGGTCTAATATGACAAAACAGCTACTGTCGCACAAAAAAAAAAAAAAAAAAAGTGAATTCTGGCTATGATAGAAAGGTGACAGAACACACAGCACATGGGACTGCGTAGCTGCAGACCAGTCAAAAGTGCCATGCTGACCTCTGTCCACTGTCAAAAGCAACTACAATGAGCACGAGCATCAGAACCGGACCACAAAGCAATGGAAGAACGTGGCCTGATCTGATGAATTATGTCTTCATGTGGTCAGCTGCAAAAGTCGCTTACGGGAAGATAAATGGCTCCATAAGATGCACTATAAGAGTGAGGGTAGCTGGCGGAGGCAGTGTGATGTTCTGGACAATGTTCTGCTTATTCTGACACATACCACCTAGCTAAACATTATAGCAGACCAAGTACACCCCTTCACAGCAACGGCATTCCCTAACGATAGTGGCCTCTTTTAGCAGGATAATGCGCAGCGGCACATTAGCCTCTCTTGTACGTGCTGGACAAACTAGTCCAAACCATGGAGGTCCCACAATGCCAATAAGAGTACTTACAGGATCGGTTGCTAATGTCTTGGTGCTAAATACCACAGCACACCTTCAGAGGCCTTATGGAGACCATGTCTTTACAGGTCAGAATTGTTTTTGTGACACAAGGACCTATACAATATTAGGCAGGTGGTTTTGAAGTTAGATTTGACTGTTGTAAACCTTCAAAAAGAAATATAAGAAAGTAAAACAAGATGCATTTCTGTGAGAAAATGCAATGTGTGAGTGTATGGTTACTATAAAACCAATGTTGGGAGACACCCAAACATTGGTTTTATGGGTAAAAAAAGTGTGATAAAACGAAATCTACTCGCACCGGTGATAATCGGATTCATCTTCCCTGAGACAACGCTCTAGGCAATCAAATGTGAAAAGATCTTCATAGGTAACTTTACCTGTCTCTCTTGATGTGGGTGATGGAGGTGGCGTAGTTACTGTGACACTGTGTTTATCCCAAACAGTTTCCAGAATACCTGTGAACCAGGGCAAAATGTTTGTCACTTCAGCCCCATCCACATTTTATACAAGAGGGAACATACACCTTTATCTATGACAATCTATGAAATAGTTCTTTTTTTTTTTTAACAATAGACCCATCAGTTGAACAGAATGGTGTGTGCATGAGCCTCACCTGTGAGCAGGTTTAATACAGTGGGAATTTGCTCCAGTAAGAGTTTTTTCAGCTCTTCTTTCCTTGCAACACACAGATCTTCCCTTGGACACACCAGCTCCTCTGAGGTCATCTTCAAAAGAACCAAACCCAGTGGGGCTAGAGAAGGAGACTGCACCAACTGTCAAACACAAAACACAGAACATTAGGTTCAAAATACTGAAAAAAATGCTGTCTCTCTCTTCCACATGGAAAGGAAAGGTGACAATGTAGAAACCAGAATATTTATTTTGGACCAAATTAAAGCACTAAAATCAAATGACCAAAAACCTTAATAAATTCATTTTTAAAGCTCTGAAGTCAAATGCAGAGGAAAAGAGGAAGGCCTAGTAGGAGGTTTATGGATGTGGTGACAGAGGCCATGCAGGCAGTTGGTGTGAGAGAGGAAGATGCAGGGGATAAAAGGAAATAGAGACGGTTGACCCACTGGGGCGACCCCTAATCAAGAGCAGTCAAAAGTAGAAGTCAGACGACTAAAAACCTCAACAACTTGGCTTAGCAAGCCAATAATACCAATTCAGTACTTTACATTTTAATTGACTCTCCACCTAGCACTGTAAACCAGTTCTTGTGTACCACAAGAACTGTGTCCAAACTCATTTACCACCATTTGCATTCTTCAGAACAGAATTTCACATGTTGTACTTGTATCACCATGCATGTAACAATTATGGAATCTTGAATCACAAAATGACCCAAAACTACAATCAAAATGTGCCATTCTATACAAGTACCTGTAACGTGTTGCTAAAGAAGTCATGGTAGAACATTGGCCAATCCTGGCGCCCGATGTCCACAATGACTTTGCAAAGTTTGTTCCTGATGAAGAAGGGCAGCAGAGCGTGCTGAGACAGCAACAGCTTTGGCAAGCAGCTACGGAGCTCCGCTTTATCCTCACTGGCTACACCAACCCACATTTTGTTGACCAAGTTCTGAAGCAGAAACAACATCTGGGTTAATACATAGCATGAATAGTGTGGGCATCTCTTGGTAAGTGGACATACATTAAAAAAAATTCACAGGTATACAATATAAGTACACACAGATGTATAGATGTGCACAGTCTTACCTCAAACACTGTAAGGCTATACATCATGACATATTCATTTCTGCTATTGGAGAGGAAGTAGAGGCAGTGCCTCCAGGAGCCAGGCTGCCCAGCAAAACTATTCAGCAACTCCTCTGCAGAGAATTACAAAAAAGTCATTCACCCCATGAAGGGCAGACAAGACACACACATCTATATTCTATATACAGTTTTAAACCTATAATCACTCATCCAGGTGGTGACATCATATGTGGTGTGAACATGCAGAGTTAGCAGCTGCATGTGGTTTAGCCTACATACTAAACCTAGTAACTGCGTAAAAACCAACCACCATCCTTCATTACATTTAAACAAAACATTAACAAGAAGACATGGTGTAAATACATCAGTTCCATTAATGTAACTGAATGATACTGAGCCTTACACAAGCAATCTACAAGATACCTCAGGCTTTAAAAAAAATGCTTTCCACTCTTTCTATCTCGGGTGCTTTATGGTGGACCCAGAGGCAAAAAGAAAAAAAAAAATACACACACAGCCTTACAGTATCTCTGAACTCTACACCGTGTTAATGCTAAACTTCCAGTGGACACTAACTTACCACCTACTTTCAGATACGCCCATAGGACCTCACAATAGAGGGAAAAACCTATCTAGATTATCTAATAAAAATACTGAATGATCCAAGATATCTGGTGAATTGCACTAGGGGAACAGGCACATATGAACTAGGGATGCTCCGATCGATCGGCCGAAGATCGGTATCGGCCGATAATCACATTTTATGACTTGATCGGTACTCGTTAAACTTGGCCAATCTTAGGAACCGATCACAACTGATGACGTCAATGCGTGAGGACGTACACGATGAGTTGGGACGTAAATGTTTTGGCGCCGCAGTCACCCTAACCTTGTGGTTGCACCATCCGGTTCCATTTTGTTTATTCATTTTTATATTAAGTATCTTGATGTGCATAGTGTTATGCATAAACCCCATTGTAAAGGCATATTAAAATGTTCGCTATATAATAAATACTTCTTTATGATTATTTAGTACTCTGTTATAACAATAGTTACATTAGATATATTACTGTAAAATATAACAAAAATATCACAAAGGCAATATTTATAGTATTACTTTATCTGAAAAAAAGTTAATGGTGATCAGAGAGCTTACATATCAGTTATATAAACTTGAAGCATCAGAATCGGCATCGGTATCGGCCGATCACCTAGACAAAAAATCGGCACTTGGTATCGGTGGCAAAAATCCTGATTGGAGCATCCCTAATATGAACTGCACCTTTTTGTTTTGAATCACTTGCATGGACTGAACATAAAAATATAGGGATGTAGAGTTACCAAGAGGGACAACTGTCTGGGCACTACCACCAACATTGGAAAGTTGCAAATTCGATCTTCCAGGGGAACAAAAACGCCACAGCCATCTGGGGCTGATGGTCCAGGAAAATGATACATCCCACCCTGAGAGAGTGCGGCCATTCTCCTCCATCACTGAGCATGATGCAGGTCAGCATGGTTGTGTGTTAGCTCACATAAGAGAATTTAATCGCCCCTTCAAGCGTGTTGCTACAGTTCTATAAAGGCAAGTGAGAAAATCTAAACCAGCCAGCTCAGGCCAAAAAGGAACTTCATTATGATATCTAGATCATAATCTTCTGAATGAATTCTAAATGGGGAAATCCATCAAATCAAGTAGTGATTGGGACTTAAGATTGTTATAAGCTACAAGGTGGCTTACTATGTGTCTAAAACACCATATACAAGCCCAGATGTAAAGGACCAGCTAGAAGACATGATTGGGCTCACCAATCTCTCTTTTGCGGTCATTGGTTGTGCAGCTGTGGAAAAACTCAGTCATAAGACTTTCGAGGGCACGCAGTGAAGCCTCCTCCGTCGCCTATATATGGGAGAGAGAAACAAGATTAATATACATTAAGAGAAAACATGAGGCATATTTAAGATGTTTATTACTTGTCACATACATCATGCAGTGAAATATAACCCTGCATCTCTCCCAAGAATAACTAGAAATAGGGAAAGACATAAGAGAGATATAAGAGAGAGGAGAATGAGAGTGATCGACACAGAAAAAGAGAGAAATACAGACAGATAAGGAAAAAAGGGAAATGTTAAAATAATTAGGTGAAGAAGGTGCAGGTCTCTCCGCTGACAGTCTGAGGCTTTACAAGTCAAACTCTGTCACCACACTGCTTCCTACCAAACACACACCAAGTTCACACGACATTTGCCTACGTATGTGTCTATGTGTGTGTGTGTGTGTGTGTGTGTGTGTGTGTGTGTATATATAAAAGTGAAAAGGAGGAAGAGAATTTGAGGAAGAGATGTGTCTCTTCTCTCTGCTTCTGCATCTGAATTCTTCGTATGAGTCCGAACACGTCTCGACATACCTCCAGTGGGGCGGAGGCGAGAGGGTCCCACCTTTCATAAAAATGGAAAACTCGGTGTTTTTCTGACCGTTATTTGGTTGGGCAGAGCATCGTCCCTTTAAACCTTTTAAAAGCCGGGATCTGTCTTTACACCAACACGACCTTCCTAAAATCTTATAGACTACGACACGTCCCCCCCAAACAGCCTGTAGCCATGTAGCTATCACCAAATCACGTACAGGCTTCAACACAACGGTCAAACAAACAGGTTTAAACAGGGCCAGGCAGAAGAGTCCCCTATACAGACATAGGGGAGATGTTTTAGAGAGCAGACAGTTTATTTTAAGCAAGGCCTCTCGAAAAATGGGCGAGTTTGCAGTGTAAAACCAGTCGACTCACCATGGCCTCTCCTCTCCGCTCTCCCGGCTGAGGCTGTTTGTCAGAGAGGCTACAGTCTGAGAAGCAGGGGCTCCTGTCTCCTCATCGCCCTTTTGTGTTTCTCCTCACACTCTGGAAGCGACCAGACACCACCTAGCAGACATCTCAGCCCTCTTGGTTTCGTTTCGTTTCGCTAAAAGCGCCACCGACACTTGTTACCGTGCAGCCCGGACAGGAGGAGCTGAGAGGCGCGCAGAGCTCGTGTCAAGCCGGGCTAACAGTCCTGAACACCGGGGCCAAGCGTCCTCCCCTCCAGGACAAAAACAACCACAAACGCGTTCTAGTCCTTATTATCCCCCCGGATGACACCAAAACCACCCCTCTCGCTTCTACACACTCTCTGGCTCTTTTTCGTATGCAGGCCTCTCAGCTTCCTCCCTCTCTCTCTCTCTCTGGGTCTCTCCCTCCAGGGCCCCTCCCGCCGGATGTGAAATCTTAATCTTGGGCCGGATGAAACCGGCCACAACAAGAAGGGTGACAAAATCAAGCAGCTCTACTACACAATACAGTTACAGCCAAAAAACCCTTATTAAAACTACGACAAACTGTTTTTTACACACTGTGTAGCAGAATCCATATTTTTGCTCACAAAAGTTATGAAGAAAATACTTCTGGGCCTGTCACAAATGCACTGGACCATAACACTTCATGTTTTTATCAAGTTTTATCTCTCAGTTTATCTTCACTGAGTCACAGATGTAGTTTACAACATTTACGCACAGTGGTGCGGTCTCTTCTTCCTGCAACGTTTCTGGGTCTCTGCAGGGCTGATGGACAAAAGTATTGGGACAAACCTGTTTTTCAGGGTTCGTTCTCAGCCCCTTACTTCTACTGAAGGGCAATCTGAAAGCTTCAGCATACCAAGACATTTTGGACAATGCCATGCTTTTTTTTTTTTTTAACTATTCCACCAGGACTGTACCCCTGTGCACTAAGCAAGGTCCATAAAGTCATGGTTGGATGAGTTTGGTGTGGAAGAGCCTTGACCTCAACCCCTTCCAACACCATTGGGATGAACTGGAACAGAGACAGGCCTTCGTGTCCAACATCAGTGCCTGACCTCACAAATGCTCTACAGAATGAATGGGCACAAATTCCCAAAGAAAAACTTCAAAATGTTGTGTAAAGCCTTTCAAGAGCAGTGGAAGCTGTTCTAGTGGCAAAGGGGGACCACCCCCATATTAATGTCCATGGATTTGAATGCAGTGTCATTAAGGTCACTGGTGGTGTTATCTTTATGCTTTTGTCCATACAGTGTAGTTCCAACTGTGAACACAAACTGTTACTGTTGTACCATTTGTGTTGAAGGTCATACTGATCATAAAGATGCTTTTTTTTTCGTATTCACAACCCTACTCCTAATAAGGACAAGAAATAAAAAAGGTACAGATTGTATTACATACCATCTTCTCCTATATCAGATCAACTGATACTCATAAGATTACTGCTACATAAATTCAGTTTTTCATGGCAAAGGACAATGTCCAAGTCACCAGCAGTTGTGTTAAATTCTATTCTAGAAATGTTCCATCAAAAAGGTAAATGAACCTGGCGCGTGAATCATTGATTACCGAAATCAGTAATCATTTAAACTCTTTTTATTTTTTTGTTTGCAAGTAAAAAAAAATGTTCTAAAGTGAGGGCTACCAATTTAGTAAAACGACCGTTGTCACCATATTTTCCATTTTATTCTATCTTAACTGAGCAATTTTCACGTGCTCTTCTTTATAAGAGAAGCGGGATCATGTGAGTGTACTGAAGTCTCTGTTTGCCTGAGGGTGACATTCAAGCCAGATAAAGCAGTTTACAGTGGTCTTAAGTCATGATGACAATCAGCACATTCAGAGTGACCTCTGGAGGTTAGGAAACCCCATATTCTCATTTCTCATTTCTGAGAGAAATGAACACAGACAAAGCTGCTAGCTATAAGTCCTGGGACTTCTGACCCACTGGACTAAGTTTGTTTGGCCTGATCTGTTACCTTTGCATCATAGGCAGTATTTCATCAGTATTGCACATGAGCTGTCATTGTGAAAGCTTTAAAAGAATGGTTGAGCAAAAACAAAGATCTAAATGATAATTTTCCCTTTATTCCAAATGCAGAGGTTAGCCAAGATATACTGCAGCAAGGTCCATGTGAATCTTTCTGGGTGATGCAGACAAGTTACAAAGCTGCAAAACAGAAAAGGGAAAAGTACGACACCCAGCATGGCCTGACTGATTTTGGGAAAGAGGAATAATATGCAGTGTCATGTTGTCACTTGAAAAAAAGTCCCGGCTAAAGCGTAACCCTAAGCATAACTCTGTCCCTGATGAAAAGGAAGTCATATAGATTACTCTCACAAACAAAGAAGTTAATTCAGATTCATCTCACTGTAGTCAGGAGCACATGTGTAAACTAGGTCACACATGCAGAAGCAGGAAGTGATCAGAACGTTCCACGACTTCAAAACGCACCCACAAATGCTGAGAGCACATTTGAAAAATGCAGATTTTGGGCTTATCCTGTGATCTACACATCACGTTTCCGGTATAAAAAAAATACGCATCAGTGACTCTTACTTAAAATCACTGTATCCCTGTTTTTACAACAATCTGGATAGGAGCAATTATTAAAATACTGAAAATTACACCAACACTTGAATGTAGGGTGTTGACATAACTTACAACGGGAAAATCAGCCACAAGAACGCAAGAGGTGCCTGTGGGTTTTGTGCAATAATGAAAGCAAAAGTTACTCCTGTTACATCACGCATCACATCTCATATCAAAAGGTCTAATAAAATCATAATAAAACCACAATAAAACCAGTTAAATAACATTATAACGATAAAAGGTTCTTCTTTAAAACGGTATTAGATAGATTACAAAAGTCCTGTATCATCTGGTATGCTCAGTCATTTTGACATCTTTTGATTGGTTCTGTTTTCTGAGCTCTGCAATGTGATACGACCATGCTCTGTCCACACCCTGACCCTCTATCCTGCATGGTGTCCAGTCAGGAAAAGGGAAGCGTCCAGAAATGATCAAAGCGTCCTCAGGGAGCTCGGCCAGCAACTTCTCCTGTAAAGGTGTGAGCTAGGAGACAATAGAAAAACACTTAATGCTTGGAAGGGGTTAAACAACAATGACATGTATCTAAGAAGCACTGATCCACTCACCACACTTGGTGCCAAGAACACAGAAACGTTCTTGTAGCCAGAGAGGTCAACCTGAAAACACAAAAGAAAGGAATCATTTCTATCATTTTTATGAACAGCAGAGAATGAAATGTGGCCTTTTTTTTTAAGACAACGGGCAATTAGCCCACCTTCCACAGGTCCTCTCGCCGGTAAGAGACTTTTCTGTAATGGCCAGCTCTCCAGGCATGAAAGCCTGCAAGACGGACGAGCCAGGGGTTCAGCTCATAGCCTACAGCAGGTGAGAAACCCTGCCGGTACGCCTCTAACACCTACTCACACAGTCACGCACACACACACAGATAGTTTGACTATGTACATCCTTGAGAAGTCTCTAGGAAACCAAAAACATCAAAACGAAACACAATCACTTACAATCCTACCATCACCTGATCCCAAGTCAGCAAAACCTCCAGAGCGGCCCTTCAGCAGAGTCATAACGTTACACACTTGTCTTTTACTAGCTGGCATATAAGGCACCTAAAATGAACACACAAACATACACATACGTATCAGACCCAGTAATGACTTACTCTACACTAAACTTTGAATGATGTTCAAGTGAACCTGCAGCTTAAGAGGCACTCTGCGAAACCCTGGCATCAAAACTCCTGCCCACATGGCATAGACAGCCAGTCCTGTCCCTGCTGTCAGCTGCAGGATGCCCCATCCTCCTAGACGCTCTTCTCTGAACTGCGCAAGGGTCTCCTCCTGTGTGTCATCCTCCATGCCTGTTTCCAAACAGGAACGAAATCTGTCTCAAGAAGCAACATTCTACAATGTTAACAAAAAAGATCTGCTAGAAGAAAAAAGTTAGTGTCTTCTAGGAGTGAAATACACTGTCAAATGTCCTTGTCTTTTGAAAAAGCTAATCTGAGCCTACAGGACAGGCTTCAAATGTGTATGGCCTCAAGACCACTCTCTTCTGGTGGTAGCCTGATGGTTAGTGTGAATTTCACTTTGTTCACACTGTGTGCTTTGCTGTGTTCATGCGTGACTGTAAGACACAGATTACTTCTTCTAAAATAGACCTGTTGATTGCAAGCAGTACCAAGTGAAGACATCCACTGGTTTTTAACCACAAGCTACACTTCCAAATTACAAAACTAAGCACAGCTTTTTTATGCACAAATAGTGCTTTTATACTACACTATCTATACTATTGATATGATCTTCTCACAAATTTTGAACACCAGTAGAATTAAAATAAGATAAGAAAGAACTTTATTCATCCCAAGGGAAATTCTCATCATTAGAATGCTCAGTACAACAAGAAAGAATAACAGATATTATGACAATAGAAAAAATATATAAACACTAAACAATAGTGCAACACAATGACAAGAAAGGTAAATAATTATTCAGTGTGAAGGTATGTGGTTGTGAAGGTGTGTGTTTGAGAACTGGAGGAGTGCTGGAACTCTGACGGACTTCCACAACAAACTTCATGCAGCTGATAAAGCAGGAACTCTCTAATGGAAACTCATTTAGTTAAAAAAAAGTTTATTTATGACTTATGTGAGCTATGGTATAGCTCATCTAAGCCTACAGTGAAACATAAGACAGCAAACCAATACATGAAAAACTCACATATAATAAACTGTCTGCAAAGTTGTCTGTAACTGTAATTTTTATCTATTTGTAATTTTTATTTCAGATAAAAATGTAGAAAGGCTTAGCTAGCCTTAGCTCTACTAATGAATGTGACCCCCACCTCACTACAGAAAACAGCCCTAGACTCGTAAAACAGCAGGTTAATACACACCACACACTGATCATTCAAAAGCTAAACCTCCAGACATTTTAAATGGACATGCAGTTAAACAAACTACTCATTCGGGGGCTTCAATTAAAGGCTGACCTGGGCGTCGCGATGTTACAGCAGCAGCTCTGACATTTGTTAAATGGACTCTCAGCACGGACTTCGACTTTCAAAATAAAGGCATATATCAAAGTAGAAGAATAGTAAAACAAGACAATTATTCAATTCGAGACATTTCTTTACATTTTATAATATTACGTTTTCATAGTTAAATATTTTCATATTTTTAAAAAGTCACTATTCGAAGAGACTTTTATTATACCCTTTCATGACGAGAATGTTCTACGCCGGAACCAAAACAGAATTCAAATGGTTGTTATGAGACCAGGCAGATTGTAGGGTGGGACTGAAATGTTGATGTAAACCATTTTTTAAACCTATTTGTGACCTGTCAGTGATTTTGTAGATTTTTCTGTAACGCTAAATAGATAACTTCAATCAGTTTTTGTATCAGATACTCAAGTTAAAGGAGCTGTTTGAGTGTTTTGTGGTTGACAGTTACTGACCTGAAGTTACCAAGGACCCAGACGCACAGACGCCAAGCTGCCCTACCCATTTTATGGCTCTTTTTTTAAACATGAGTACTTTTAACAGAAGGAAAGCATGATGTCACTGTGGGTCATCCTGAATGAGCTCTCCAGTCACTCCTGAGGAATCACGTGGTAAGCTAACTAGCCTGCAGCTAACTTTAACCTTATTCCATCAGATTTGTTCCTTTTTATCTGTCATCCCAGAGTGTATTTACAATTTTATAGCGACTGTAATGTAAAAATATAGCCAAAGGTGCTTTATGATTTTAGATTCTCACCCCAAAATGATCATCTGGGGCAGCTGGTGGCCTGGTGCTTAGGGAGATCGCCCGTGCGATCAGAAGGTCGTGGGCTCGAATCTCAGGACTCTTAGTGGCACCACTGAGGTACCCTTGAGCAAGGTGCCGTTCCCACACACTGCTCCCCGGGTGCCCCATTGGTGGCAGCGCACTGCTTCACTTGGTGAATAGGTTAAATGCAGAGAAAGAATTTCACACTGTGTGCTGTGGTGTGTTCACGGATGACTTTAGACATTTTTATGACCGTCAAATATGCTTGATGTTTCAATGTATTTGTATGACCCCCAAAGATGTTTGATGCTTTTAGAGCATTTGTATGACCCCCAAAGATGCTTTATGCTGTAAGATCATTTGTATGACCCCCAAAGATTCTTTATGCTGTTAGGCAATAGTAAAAATGAAGGTGTACAAGACAGTAGTGAGACCAGCTCAACAACTTGCATGTTGTCTGGTTTTGTGGTTTTTGACAGTGGCACTGATGAAAAGACAGGAAGCAGAGCTGGAGGTGGAAGAGCTGAAAACGTTAAGATTTGCACTGGGAATGATGAGGATGGACAGGATCAGGAATGAGTTTGTTAGAGGGACACCTCAAGTTGGACCTTTTGGAGGAAAAGTTATAGAAGTCAGATTGTGTTGGTTTGGACATTAGTGAGGAGAAACACTGAGAATGTTGGGAGAAGGATGCTGAGGAGAGACTCTGAGTATGTTGGGAGAAGGATGCTGAGGAGAGACTGAGTGTGTGGGGAGGAGGATGCTGAGGAGAGACTGAGTGTGTTGGGAGGAGGATGCTGAGGAGAGACTGAGTGTGTTGGGAGGAGG
>JBBIGA010000027.1:12366709-12376852 GCA_037576975.1 Alestes dentex | reverse complement strand
TTCTTGGGTTAATATCACTTTTTTCATTTTCTAAATTCAGTTCTATTTTCACACGGAAATCGTCCTGTTGTCCTCTAAAAATATATTCAAAAACCATACCAAAAAAAGAAATTGTGAGACACTTTTTTTCTTAAGGTCTCAGGAGGATATATATATATATGGATACAGTGGTGAAATATAATGAATGTAATGACCAATATATATCATGCAAAACTGAAACCTTACTTACACGAAATGACATAAGACGTTTTTCATAAGAAAAACTGGCCTGACACATCTCGTTACACAGCCTGCAAAACAATGCTCCCACTAGGGGGCAGTGTTGCCCCTATCATTTGGCAATAGGCAACACCCTCATCTGTCTGTTAAAAAAAGGATTAAATCCTGTTTGAATATAATGTAAAGTACAGACTGTTTCTACAATGCAGGCAGTTTTTTTAAGCCACAAGATTTCATGCCTTTTTATTATATCCAACACTGATGTAGCTACAAAATCCCCCTTCTTGTAATATTTTGATTGGACTGGATATTGTATTTTCAGTGCAGTTTTAATGTGAACACTGGAACAAAACTCATTAAGAAACTGCAGAGTTAACACTGCTTCTGCTATTATCAGAGGCAACCAGCTGCAATGCAAAGTCGTTTGAGCCTCTGATTCAAAAGTAGACTGCATAGAAAAACGCCTTCTTGATTGTGTTCCATACTAGCACTGGCAGTTTAGGTTATACAGTCTAGGCAAATCAGCCTAAAAAAAGGTCTAATCCTTTAGCATGGCTTTATTTTCAAGGCTTAAGAAAGGACAAGTTCAAACACAACCTGTAACCTGATGAAAGACTCTGCAGTGTTGGGGATTTTGTTTACCTGTTCTCTTTGTAGCTAAGGAAATAACTGGTGTTTAACATTTTTTTCCCCAGACATGGATTCAATTCAGTGGTTCTTTCACAACAGGTGCTTTCATTGCCATTTTTTGGCACATTAAATCCCTCCCATTGTGGTTTTCTTTGTCACAATTACACATTTTGAATGTTAGCAGACAGTGCATTACACTTAGACATAAAGCATTAAAAATAAATTGCATAAAACAGGGACAAAACCCAGCAAGTGTCAAAAACGAGTGTGCGCTTGAGGTCTATACTTTCAGGGGGGCCGGGGGGTGGGTTGCTAATCTGTCTTTTTTCCCCCCTCCCAGGAAGTCCCACTTACCTTGTTGCCAAGCAACATGATGACCACATCCTTCTGTGCATACTCATGAATTTCAGTCAGCCAGGCCTGCATGGTGACACACATGAGAAAAAAAAATAAATTAAATGATGCGAGAGCACTGTGGGAAGAAAGAAAAAGAGTTGCCATTTGAAAATGAATGCTTGTCACAACTGAAACGACCGATGCTCGCGAAAAAGAAAATTGCTTCTGGTTCAGTCGACACGCCGAAGAGGAAATAAGGCTTGAAAGTCTTACCCTGATGTTGTCAAAGGATGACTTTCTTGTGATGTCATACAGAAGCAGCAGAGCTAAAGGGGTGAGAACAACAAGTTGACCACAAAGATCTCAAGGGTAACTACTGTGATTCAGTGATTTTACTGGGTTGGACCTCCAAATAGTAGCATCAGGAGCGCAAGACTGCACCCCAATCACAAGTTGATTTTGATCACTATACACAACGAACTTGTACCTACACTCATTTCCTAGTTCATGTACATCTTTACCTCCTTAAAATAAAGGTGCCATAGAGGAATTACTTTTGGTTCCCTGAAGGACCTTTCGATTGATGGTTCTTTAGAAAAACACTTATTGTAAATGAGATGTTTGAGCGTGAAGAACCTTTTTGAAACTGAAAGAACTTCCACATCCTAGAAAAAAAGGTTCCTCACACTCACACATCTATTATTCAAGAACATGGCTCATTTGGGAACCTTAGTTCTTTAGAGAAAGTGGTTCTTCTATGGCATAGAAGAACCCTATGTGGCACCTTTTTTAAAGAATGTAGCATATAGATGCATCTGTAAAACTACTAAACGTAGCACATTTGTTGCTGAGCAAATATTTAAAGGGACCCCCAAAGGACCACTGATCAAATGTTATTGGAGTGGTGGACAATTCCCAGCATGGCGTACAGTGCTGGGTAAAAGGCATCATAGACAATTAGATTTTAAACGCTATCTGGGCAGTAAGCAGCAATTTACTCAGGAAACACTAATATATAATAGGTACAAAGCAATAATGCAATAAGTTTTGCTAGAACATACTTTTGTGAAAGGGAAGTGAACGTGACCATTCTGTCAAATGTGAACACACCACTGCACACAGTGTGAACAGCACGAAATTCTTTCTCTGCATTTAACCCATTCACCAAGTGAAGCAGTGGGCAGCCAGGAACACAGCGCCCGGGGAGCAGTGTGTGGGGACGGTACCTTACTCAAGGATATCACTGTGGTGGCACTAGCAGTCTTGGGATATGAACCTACGACTTTCCGATGGCAGGGCGAACACCCTAACCACTAGGCCACCAGCTGCCCCAGGTAGGCATTACCACAATATTAGCTGGAATATGCTGGAATATGCCAATGAAAAGACCAATCAGTTTCTTCACCAAGCATCTTAACCAATCAGAGTTCCGGTTTTGAATATTTTAGTGGACACAAGAGTGCAGCATCTCAAGGCCATAACTGTAATATACACTAAACGGATGAAAGTATTGGGACACACTGTGTTTTTCAGGGCTTTGGCTTGGGTCCTTCTTACAACTTACTTCTTAAAACTTCAGCATACCAACACATTCTGGACAACGGCATGCTTCCAACATTGTGGAAGAACCTTTTCTATTCCAGCCTGACTGTTCCCCAGTGCACAAAGCAAGCTCCATAAAGACATGGTTGGACGAGTTTGGTGTGGAAGAACTTGACTGCAGGCCACCAGCACTTGGCCACTTTATTAGAAACCTCTATTTTACTGGAACAGCTAGTTGGTTACAGTTAGAGCTGCTAGTATGTCAGTGTCACTGATAGCTGAAAATTTGTCCACCACCACCACACAATTGTGCAACAAAAAGGCTACGGCTGGTAACTGCTGTCCGACAAAGTGCCCCAATATAAAAGGTATGATCTTATAAAATGACCAATTAGCATTTGGCTATAAGGCAGGAAGAGCAATTACACTAGCAACTCAGTGTACATTACATTAAAATGAAAATAACGTTACCCTGTGCATCTCGGTAGTATGCGTGAGTGACACTGCGGAACCTCTCTTGCCCAGCTGTGTCCCAAATCTGAAAAAGAGGTTCATAATTAAACATTTCAATCCAGTCTGAATACAGTTTCTGATCTCATGCATACTTAAAGTACATCAACACTGCAGTTTAATCTCCTCAGTGTGATGATTATCAAGGTTAATTCCTTTGAAAAAGGCAAGACAGGACTTCAGTTAGATTCGGCCTGCGAGACATACTTGGCATGTAGCTACGGCTCTGCTGAGATTTGATAAAGCCCATCTCCGAACAAGGTTGACTGTGAACCCACCATACAAACTATGCCAAAGATAGCAAATGTTATGTAACAGCCAATTCACACTAATAACCTGGAGGTAGTCTTCCGGGAAGCAGACTGTATTTTTGCTGCTCAATTGTGCTCAGTGAGTGAGAACTCAGTATGCAGAGCTCGGATTCTGCGTGGGATGCCACAAAGGGGCATCCAAAGAGTGCGAAAGATCAGAAAAAAACGACAGGGCTACATTTAATGGATGTTTCTGTGAAGCTGTATAATAAATAGGCTTAAAATTATTGAAAAAACAAACTGTTCTGTTCTTACTTTGGTGCCTGGAACCTATACTTAAGGATAACATTTTTAATACACCTCAAAAATTAAGATAGCTCTTAGATAGATCTTGGCTTGGCCCTATGGTATATTATGTAGAGCTTTAGAAGGTTCTTCACATGTATGTCAGTTACAACAATGGTCCTTTAAAGAATCCTCTATTGTAAGATTCTTTAGGCCAGAAGTTCTAAAACCAGTCTTCAGGGTCCCTCAGTGTCCAGATCTTTCCTCTATTCCTAAATATAGCAAGCAGTGTTAGAGCAAAGAAGTGGATTGTCTAGGGGTTTTGCACAGACTAGTATGAGAACCACTGCTTTAGAGAACCAAAAGTGGTTCTTTCACGACATTGCCACAGAGACCTCGCATGGCAATTTTATTTTTGAAGAGTACATGTTTAGTACACTGCAATGGTGGACAAGTCGTTATCACTTACCTGCAGTTTCACTTTCATGTTATCCACTGACACCACCTTGTTCTGGGAAATAAGAAAGAGGAGAGAAGCACGCCGTTTACACAAGATCCATGAAAAGACATGAGTATACACCAACAAGCTACTTTATTCCATATCAGCTCTCGTTGTTCAGTGTGCTCAATCTATCATATACATGATCGGCTAGTGCTCTGAACCATCAAGACATGGACTCCACAAGGCCTCCGAAGGTGTGCTGTTGTTGTAAGATTGGACCTCCATGTATTGGACTAGTTTGTTCAGCTCATCCCACAGATCCTCAATTAGACTGAAATCTAGACAATTTGGAGGTTATCTCAATATCTCATCATGTTCCTCAAACCGTTCCTGAACTATTTTTGATATGTAGCAGGCTGTGTTATCCTGGTCAATGAGGTCATTGCCAATAAGCAACATGATGGGGTAGCCATTGTCTGCAACAATCTTTAGGAACATCGGGAAACACATCTACATATCTCCCAGCAGAACACTGCCCAGAGCGTCACACCGCCTCCACCGGCGTGACTTCTTCCCATACTGCATCCTGGTGCACACACACACACACACAGCTGTCCATATGACCTAAAGGAAAACGTGATTCATCAGACCAGGCCACTTTCTTCCATTGCTCCATGACCCAGTTATAAACTGGCATTTGGCCAACGTTCTTATCCAGAGCGACTTACAGTCATTAGCTACACGGACAGTCCCCCCTGGAGCAACTGAGGGTTAAGTGTCCTGCTCAAGGACACAATGGTAGAAATGGGGGGGTTTGAATCTGCAACTTTGTGGGCATTGGGTTCACAGGCAAGTGTTTTACCCACTCAGCTACTACCACCCCTCCAGTTCCCATTTTAGGCACTTTATGGTGGTGCACAAGGGTCAGCATGGGCACTCGGACTGGTCTGCAGCTACGGAGCCCCATATGCTGCAAGCTGCAATGCGCTGTGTTCGAACACCTTTCTGTCATAGCCAGCTTTACATTTCTTTGCAATTTGTGCAACAATAGCTTTTCTACGGACAGTAGATGTTTATTGTCATTTGAACCATGCACATAGTACATAGTGACACGGAACAGCGTTCATCCGGGGCCATGGTACAACACAAAGAACAATAACAGAACATCACAAAGAACCAAACACAACAAACCAATTGTACTAAAACACCAAGTAGCAGAAACAGGATTAGAAAGGATGTACAGTGTATGTAAATTATATTCATGTTATGGCCGGTTGGTGTATACTCATCCGACAGTCACAAGAGTAAAGAACGTTTAAAAGTTTGTTATATAAAGGAGCTGCAGAGACAAATGAATCTCACACTAATTTAATTCCTGGCAAAGCAAACGCTTCGTGAAGTGCAGCTCTCTGATTAGACTTAATTACACAGAAGAGATGATGATGATGGCGATCAGAAATAACAGGCCGGCTCCCTGTTCATTTCCTGACAACATGGTTGGTCAGCATGTGGCATCCTTCGTGGGGGGAGGGAGGGGGAACATGCCTCGAAATTACACCTCCTGGCCTGGAAACATGGCGCTTATCAAATCTTTTCACACATCACCACCAAATGGCTCATTGAACTTGACGAAAAACACTGAGATGTTTCACGGTGACGGCTGTGAGATGTTACAGCCCTGAGCAAGACACACTGTCAGTGATGAAGATCCGAGCAAAGCCATTAGCCTGCTTGTTACCATGCAGACTCACTGAGGCTGCAGAAACGGCAAAACTGACCTCTAGATTTCAGACCTTCAAGGTTTGTCTCATGGCTCAGCAGGAACACTTCAGAACATCTCCAAAGAGGGATGCCAATACTAAAATAAATGTACAGTATGATTAAAACGGAATGTACTAGGACAGCTCCACATCTCAGCTGTGCCATCTCTGAACAGATGATCTCTTTTAGAGAGAACATTGCTTAGATGCTGAGAACATTGCTAAGGCTTGAGAAACTAGTGTTCTTGTCTAAATTTACATTTTAATGTGCATGCCATTTGGCACATAATGCACTGAAGCAGCCTTGATATTGCTTAATTAGCATGGCAAGTCATGTAACATGCAAACTGTTCGCTTAAAGGAATACCCCCAGTATTGTTTTACAGAGCCATCCAATATTACTACAATGCAAATACAGCTGTGTTGTTTTGGTTGCTCTGTGATCCACAAAAACATCCATCTTATCAAGAAAAGTGCATAATCCAGCATTGTTACACTGGGCTTTCTCAAGATAAAACCCTGAACCTGCCCACTGGCTTCAAGTTAGCAGGTTTCCTGTTATTTTGGAAGTATAAGAAAAGTACAGGCCAAATTATTGCCTCCAGTAACTAAATTCATGCCACAGATAAAGTAAGAGGTTAACTAAGACTGAAGAGAATACAGCACAAACACACTTTGAGAGATTAAAAATAAAAAGGAAGTTCTTTATCTCTTCCTGATCTAAACTGCAAAGCCACGATAAGAGAGCAGGCCACCAGCTTTTGGCGACTCGCTGAAATGACTATCATTGCGAAAGTGACCTGGTTACAAGAGGTCTTCGCTGTTAAACTTTAAGAAAATAATTTTGTATATTTCATAATAAATTCAGTTCTCTAGGCTGAAAAGCAAACAATGTATCCTCAAGATATGGATCTTTTTGGAGTTGGCTCACACTTCTCAACTAGAAAAACAACACAAGGTGTGGTTTAATGAAAAATAAATAAGGTTGACAAAAAAAAACAACAAAAACCACAAGGCGACAGACTTCTATCATATTAGCCTCACAGGACCAGTGCAAAAGTAAAGAAGCAAACTTTGGACACCAAACGTGTCTTGGCCAATCAGCTTGGTCGATTGCCCAAGACATTACCCCAAGATTGGACATGACTTGGCAAATCATTTCTTTATCTTATGAAACTGCTCTAACTCAGCTGTAGCTCCACAGCCCACAATCTGTATTGTGTTGTGTTTTTGTTGTACATTCCTCGTGGCGACTTAAACACCTATTTTATTCAGTCGAATCACTTCTGTTTTCGATCTCTCCTGAGGCATTTTGCCTTTTTGCAATGCAAAGGCTGTTTTGAGAGGCTGCCGCACATGCACTACTGCATATTTATTAGACACTCCTCTGATTGGCTAACAGACCACGCCAGCCCACTCAAGCGTACACAGTTTGCAAAGGCTTCCCTCTTATTGGAAAGATTTTTATAAGTGAAACTCATGTCGCACACAAGAGGAGATTACGAGGACTACAAAACCAGGCTTTAGTCTGGATCACGCACTACGAGGCCAGACACCCGTGGCATTCTTGACAAGAGAACAGACGGCGCTTTATTTATATGTAACCCATATTATTACACCACTTCTCATTGTTGTAGATTTTCTTTACTCTGAAACGCTTCGTAATCATCTAACAATATAACTCAGCTGTGTTTGAGTGGAGAAAAAACACCACGTAGTGCAGTGTTTCGATCTGGGGAATCACCTACATAATCGAGGTCTCTGACCTCATCACTAATCGAGCTATTAAGTCAGTTAAATCACAGGGCTATATTTAGCTAACATGCAATTAGCTGACCTTTTGCACAGCAGCTCGAGCACAAACAGCTTTTTCCGCTCCTCGTCTAGATTGTTTTGCTGATTAGTTTGTGTTGAGCTCTCATGATGCTGAGTAAAAAGCAGAAAACGGGCTCACACTGGCTGTAAGGATACCACAAAGGAAGGGCGGACAGTTGTTTCTATCAGTAGCCAATAACAGCACATTTAACATGGGGTGGGTCCCAACAGCACACTGAATACCATACTAACTAGTGTTTGAGTATGCAGCATGCATTTTTGCAATAAGTGTCAAAGTTGGGTATCCGTAAATATCACCATGCAGACTTAATATGGAAGTATTTATTTATAAGAATGCTAATTTAATATTAGCATCTTAAAGCAGTGTAGTAGGCAAAAATAACTTTTCTCTAAAGAAGCCCTCAGAGCCTTAGTTTGGTATGATGTATGTTGGCATAGCAACACTTCATCGTTTCCTGTTTGCGTGAAACAGTGTGTAGCATACTAATATTTTATTGTACTTACCCACCGAACTCATTCTATTAAGATCAGTACATAGTATACAGTTTTTAGCATTAGGGTAGAGTACGTAATTGGGACACACCTTTGGCCTTTCTTACTCATATTATATCTTTTGTCTATTCTAAAGAAATTTTGGATATCACTGGACCCACTCATAGCTGAAGAACAAACAAACAAACAAAAAAACTTGTGGCTTTTTCATAAACAAATGGTGCAATGCATGGTTTTAACATCTTACCATTTATTTCTTGGGATTTTATAGTAAAAAGTAAAGGAGAAACCATCCCGACATGCTGTAATGAAGAATGAATTAAACCAAAACGAACAATGAATTATCACCAGGTTAAACCTGATTTAAGGTTTAAAAAATTCATAAACAACACTAAAGTCATTATTGCTGCATTTGTCTTTGCATGTTAAAAACCCACAGCTGAGAGCTAAGCATGCACGTATCCATCACATGTTCACACCTACTAGAATATTTTCACAGCCTTTCAGTGGTCATTATTCTTGTATTTTGCATAATTTCTCTCTCCTTAGAGGTCTGCTGTCAGAATGCACTGGCCATCATTTTTGTTAACTAGCAGCTGTCCACCTACAGTTCTGAGCAGTAAATTCATGCCTCCTTTTCCCACTTCAGAACAACCCACACCAAGAGCACCTGATGACAAATATGACCCAAAACTATATGCTCTAAAATAAACATTATGGTCCAATCCATTTTCCTTTAATTGTACATGATTTGAGTCGCAGTCTAAAGTTTTAGACTTGGATGAGTTCCAGTTAAACCCACTTATGGGTGTTTGTTAAAATGTGCTTCATCAAAGTGGCCTTCTGCCTATAAAGGGAATTAAACCCCACAGAGGTGTAGGATGGCGGTTTTGTCCACTGTGCTGTCTGTCCACTTAACACACAGTTTTTTAATGTGTGAGCTTTCAACTTTGCTAGGATGCCTTGACCAAATTTTCTCTTTATCCCTAAGAATCCTTTCTGTAGTCAGTAGACTCAGCAGACAGTACAAAATAATACAAATACAATGGACTCTACCATGCACATAAAATGTAATAACATAATGAGGTGCATAAGTTCACCACAAGACTAAATATGCTGTCTGATTTTGTATCTGCAAAATATCTGAGATATTTCCCAGCTCTAATGTGTGTTTATATACCCATTATTGCTTATTACTTATGATGTCTTTAAGCCTCAGCAGAGTTATGGAACGAGAAGGATGAGGAGCTGGAGTTCGTCACATTCATTCCGGTCATTTTATAAAATGTTTGTTAACTGTAGAGATGGTCAGCAGCTTTCCTGGAAAGCTAGCTAGCTACACAAGCTGAAAAGTCACTGAAATATCCAGCATTCTTCTTATAGAAAGAGCTGGAATGCATGATGCAACTTGTCAGAAGGCTTGGTGGCTGTTTGAAATCCTCCATTAAACCATGGAGAAGGAAAAAGCAGAAGACAAGCCAGGGAGAAGAGAATTGGTTTTTTTGGCAACTGTGTGTGCCAGAGCAGCGGTGTCCTGTGAGCTGCTGTCAGTGAGGAGGCACCTTTATTATTACCAGTGTGTTACAGACACTACCTGACCAACTCATTCACCGCCATATGAGCTTCACTGAGCCACAGTTTCTTCCCAAGAATTCTGGCCATTTGTGTGATTAGCAACACTGTAAAACTCTTGTCAACTCTTGTCAAATCTTGTTATAGTAATAATTCATTAAACACGCTGTTTTTGTTATGATGTTATTATGTGTGTGTGTGTGTGTGTGTGCGTGCGCGTATATATATACAAAATATTTAATCTATATTACACTAAAATACAATCTGC
>JBBIGA010000027.1:12341855-12364438 GCA_037576975.1 Alestes dentex | reverse complement strand
ACTGGCGTACACTTTGAAGTGGTTTCGGGAAGGAAATTAGGGAAAATAAGTGTTTTTTCCCCTTTCTTAATCTTTCTCTCTCACACACTCTCACTCTCTCTCTCTCTCTCTCTCTCTCACACACACTCACTCTCATTCATTCACTCACACACACGCTCACTCTCTCTCTCTCTCTCTCATTCTCTCACTCACTCATACACACTCACACTCTCATTCGCTCTCTCTCTTTCTCTCACACACACACACACACAAATGTCCTTAGTTTTGATTGGCTGCCCTGTTGGGTTTGTGCCTGGTTCAAAAAGTTTTTGTTTGTTACAGGTTTTTGTAACATTACAATGTATCATGTACACTAGGCATATATATGTATATATATATATATATATAATTCTGAGGGGTATGGGCGCGAACAATACCAAGTCATTACATCATTAAGAACAATTTATATGAGAAATGTGCAATGGAAAATAAATGTACTGGCTCAGATTGGATCTTGCAATGTCAGTTATAAGAATTAGACATCCATGTAATAACTTTCTGTGATGTAGCTCACAAAAACGTCTGAAATAAGCCTTTAACAGGGTGTCAAAATCTGAAGACTTCACACAAAATTTTAATGGTAAAGAAAAAGAGAAACAGTGACTGCAAGAGCTGTTTGTTCCTTTCGTTTTACACAAAGCTGGGCTAGCTTTGAATTTGCCAGCTTCTTTTTCAAATTTTCCCATTCCACTCAAAAGGATGCAGCCCTGGTGGGCACCAGAAAGTAACTACTTTACCCTTTTATGTAACTGTAAAAGGAGCTGGCGAATATGAAGCTAACTTCTGGCCCATTCGTCTTTCTGTGACTCTCAACACAGCTACACAGCAGCAGATTAAACAGAAATGTCGGGACTATTTTACGTCAGACAAATGATTTGTATTCACTGTTCAAGTATCAAGAGGTGGATCAGAGCCCTAAGAACTGCTTTCATTTGAAAACATCATAACATCTCACTCAATTTCTATTAGTTTCAAAAAGAAAAGACCCTGTGAGCATGCCAATGGTAGCTAATGTTTAAGGGTCCCCCAGAATTTCTTGCCTTGACTGAGCAAATGTTCTCTTTTCTTGATGATGTTGCATTTTAATATACTTATTTTATGTAAACCATTTATATTTCATGTCAGCTGTTATTTTTCACTTTTGGGGTTTTAGTTTTTGGCCCAGTTTCAAGTGATTCTGGTGCATCACAACATGAAACAGTTACAGATCATGACAACATCTTACGATAGTTTCGAGAATGTTTTGGCTTAAAACATAACTTTAAAATCTCTATTCTGTCTCCATTCAGATTTACCTCTACTTTACCATTCCCAGCATTACATTAAAAATCTCAGAAGACACGTGTAGGCTCTACATGTGTAGATGTTGGAAATCTGGATAGTCAAAAAATACTGTTTCCCCATTGTAGTCATTGTGACCCCTGGTTCCTATCACCAGCACTGTATAGAAATCAGTAAGTGTAAAGAGTCTGTAAGGCCTTGTTCACACTGCAGGGCAGATCAGATATGTCTCTAGTGTTCAGATTTGAAATTACAAGCAACCAGATCCAATTTGCATAATCAAATTGGTAGCCACATTGGTTGCCACAGTAACGATGTACATGTGAGTTCACTGAATGGGGAGGGACGGGCGAAATGGTCACATTTATGAGCTTAGATCTTGATGTGTGCTGTTCCTGAACTACTATAACTAGTAGAATGATTGCATTGCATTTCTACTATATTATATGAAGTAGAGAGGTAACCAAAGTGTCCACTGAAAGCTCTTACCTCTCCATGTTGGAGTTGTAAAACACATGTAGCACTTTCATGTCATTATAACAACTGTCCAACCTTTTACAAAAAAAAAAAAACAAAACTCAAGAAAATCTAACTGGAATCCAGTTTGAAACCACGTTCATAAGTGGCTTCAGTATAACTGGAAAAGTTGGATTTCATGCGCTTTCTCCTGTTCAGACTGCCCTGCTCAAAAATCTGATTTTGGAAATTTACCCATTATACGTAATATAAGCAACATTTCGGCATGAACTGTCAGTTGCCTATTGTCATCTTGCTGCTATTTATAAGTTTAGCCGCAAAGCTTGTCATAACATAGCAAGCAACATTCAGCTTTGCTGATTTTCCCTAGTTCACATGAGCCTTCACTGCTCGCCACCACGCAATGCTCCATTACCCACCTCATTTTTCTTACCATTTTCTAAGACACTAAAAGAGTATTCTACTAACCACACTGCTAAACAGGAGCTTACATTTTCTAATACTCACACCTTTCCACCTTGCACCGGCTCCTGCCCGTCAATTAACTGTAATAGGTTTCCATTTTTTCCCTCCAGCCAATTATGGCGTCAGACAGGCCTGCTCTCGCCGTTTCCCACACACCCACATGCTGAGTAACTGCTACAAGGAAGTGAGCCCGAAATAGAACTGCCATGTTCCGATGCAGCAGTGTTGCGTTGCCATTCAGAAACTACCAGTTAAAAAAAAAAAAAACTACTCGTTAGCTGGTGTAGATCTTGCTGTGAGCTTGGGAAACATGCACTTTAGCATGAAACACAATCACGATCACGATCGCTAAAATTTCCGCAATCGACGTGTTCATTTATGCGGTTCTGGGGCTTTCAAGGCTTCCTTGAATTAGATCATGCGAATGCATCTGGCTTGACCCATTCAGCTTCATACCATGAACCACTAACTAGTGCAAATGATTCCAAATTGAATCCTGCACGCTAATAACATGTTTAATGAATAGGCCGTGTCCGCTTCTCCTCCCATTCTGAAAACAATGGCAGTGACTGTCTTGCCCTAGAGGCAAAGCGGAACTCACAGAACCTGATTTTAATATAACAACATACGTACAATGGGCTGTGCTAACAGCGCTGGATTTCCCAGTCTAACATGCCTGACAGAATAAAGACAGTCGCTACATCTTCGCCAGGCGGACCATAATTTCCCAGAGGACAGAGCTGATATGGTATATGATTGCTAATACAGCAGAACCAAAGCTATGTTAAAATGTTATGTATAAAGACATCGTTTTAAGAAATGACACCTGTGGAATGAGAGCAAGGTGCTATATACAGAGCTGCCAGTTTATTAGGTACATCTACACTATATGTCCAAAGGTTTGTAGACACTGTGGTATTCACAGAGTGTGTGTTCCCTCTTCGCTGCAGTAACAGCCTCCACTCATCTGGGAAGGCTTTATACTTGCTGTGAGGATTTGACTGCATTCAGCCACAAGACGTCAAGAACTTGTGGTGAATTATTGTTCCACAGCGCAATGCTGAGGGCTTTAAACCCTCTTAGATTTAGGGCATGGTTATTTCAGGTGCGTTCTAGAAGTGCTGAAGATATCCACAATGTACCCATTTTACCCAGTTCTACACCTAGGTGCACTTTGTGGCTATTTAGCTACTTTAGTCAATCTGCTGCTTCTCCGGTAGTCAGCCACCATTGACCCCATCAATCAGTAGAAAGGAACCAACATAGAACCACTGCTAACCATATTTTTTGGTGTATATTTTTGTGTGTTGCCCTCGTATGCGTGTATCTTGTATCTTGTACGTCAGCATCGCTGGGATTTTAACACACCGTCCCTGACATTCGCACAAAGTCACAGCTAGGTTTATTTAGATAGGATAGATGTACCAAGTAAGCTGGCATTTCTGTGTATATCAGCTGCATTACTATCGGTTGCAATTGAAATACAAGCAAATTCAAATCTGAATGCTTGATGTTGCACTTATTTTAACAATGATTTCATAATTTTTATTATCAAAATGTCATTCAGAACAGTCACTTGATCCACTAAAAGGTCAGGATGCTCACATAAATTTCCTTGATTATTTGGAATGATGCTACAAAATCAGTACTAGAATGGCAAACAAGTCAATGGAAGATTCAGCATGTTGTGCATCCTAATCTGAAAACCACACATAGCGTATTCTTTTAAAAAGCCCTCAATTGTATTCACTGAATTATTTTTGTACAGTAATGTATTACTTCACACCCAAAGAGCATTCACTTAGATCGGTGTAGCATGAGTGCATCGGTGCCCTCGGGCATGCTGGTAATCATTCGGCCCAAGTGAAACGTGAAGCAGCATCAGTCTAGCCTTTTATGTTCCCACACTCAGAGGAGCTTGAAGTGGCCCATCTATTTGACACATTTGCCAGACAGTTGGTGGACATTTTGTACTCCGTGCACCAGCTGATCCCATGTGTGCAAGCTACTGATGTGAAACAGAAAGCCAAAAGGTAAGACAGTGACACAAGTGGCCCTTGTGTGCAGTCACTTGGCCAGTCTTAGATGAACCTGCATGAATTGTCAGTTTATTGCTAATAGCTACAGTTACTGGCCATTTTATAAGAAACACCTACCACATTGGCACACTAGACTTACTGGTAGTAGTCAATTCATTGCTGGACCTGTTCAGAGAGCACCTCCATCTTCTAGCACTAATACTCTACATAAAGATCTTAGCACTTAGTACTCTTTTCTGGTCCCGGAACTTGACCATTTCCTCATATAGTAAGTCGCTTTGGATAAAAGCATCTGCCAAATAAAATGTAATGTAATGTAATGGATAATGAATGCCTCCCCCACTAACTGGTCCAGCACTGGAAGGAAACCGCCGCTGCACCAACACTCATGCTGGGCTGAGAATAGTTTGCCAGCCAAAAATATCCAGCCAGCAGATGTCCTGTGTTCAGAAACTGACCACCTAGGAAGGGCTAGAGGATGACTAACACAATTGTCCACAGGAAAAGATGAGCTACGGCAGACAATATTAAAGAGGAGATATCTGTTTTTTAAAAATTAAGCATGTAGCGCTAAACATGGTGCTAATTTACAGTGAAAGTCCTGCCCTTTAGTTAAAAGAACTGTCTGTCCTTGTTCAGCAGATATCTCTGCAAGTGCAGTAGTCAGAACAGGTTGAAAAATACATCAATTCATTATTTGAACTAACTGCTAGAACCTAGTCACACAGTTTTTCAGATTTTACCCGTGATTTGAAATGTTTCTGAAAGGTTTATGAGGTTTTAAGCTTTGGATTTATAAGTCTCTACCCATTAAGAAGAAGATGGAAGCCTGGTCTTGTATACAGGGGAATAACTGCCAAGGTACATTGACAAGATAGTCCCAAGGAGACACACCTTCCTCTAAGGACTCTGGCTGAAATTCTAACTGTATACTTACACCCTCCAGCAGCACTGCTGTTCCTGATACACCCAAAACAGGGCAGCTCACAGACCACCAGGCCCACCACTCACACAGTATCAAGTCAGTGGTAGTTCCTTTCAATGAGGGATAATGTATAAGTCAGTGACTAACAATATACTGATGATGTGCCTCTATATTGGAGGTGTTTCTGATAAACTGGCCAATGATTATAGGTACAAGGTCAATGTATCAAATAAACAAACAACTCCATGTTGTGTGTGTGCGTGTGTGTGCTGTATATTTGCTTGAACAGTCACTCTGACCACTTCTTCCTCACCCTAAAGTCTATTCCCACGGTGGCAATGAAGTTACCTCCCAGAAAGGCACCATCTTTAAAGCGCACCAGGACGCAAGTCTTCCCTACAGCCGAGTCGCCCAGCAGCATCACCTGCAGACGTCAGGGTCAGAGAGAGCTGTTAGGTCTGTGTTCATTAAACTCCCTCACAAAGTGCACAAGAGGTCACCATGGACCAGTTATGTGAAAAACATTTAAAAATAGCACTGCGGCCTGTTTTCTGAGGTCTCAACCTTGAATGTTCGGTAGCAAAATACACTGCATGTCACACGTCTGTGGGTGTTTTTTTTTTAATCACCTAGCAGCATCGTATATCGTGCTTCATTTTTTGGCTCTGTTATTTGAATGATGCCTGTTTTATGAAAATATATTGGCTCTGATGGAATAACAGTTAGCAGTATAGCAACAAAAACACCAATAATGCTGGCTTTGATAGCACATGGAGGGGAAAAAAAGAGTAAATCCAATCCAATCCTATAAGAAATCTAGTCTGATAAAGTACACACTCACATTGTGTGATGTGTTGTTAGCTGTGTATTTCTTCTGTAGGGTTAATGGAGTCATATTCTTTGGTTAAAAACTAGCACAACAGATATCGAAAAAGAAAAAATATCGCACCATCTGTAAGAAAATATGGTTTGCCACCAGTGCAGCTCTGCTGTGGCTGCCACACTGTTATTATTACTGGTTATCCATTAACTAGAGCTTTACAACTCGAAGTGGATCTTAAGGAATTCCTCCCTTCTACAAATATTTACAGAAAGAGTTGAGTTGAGCTTCAAGACCAAACACGGTGCTGCAGTATGAATCACACAGGAAATGCTGAAACTTTGTGGCTTGATCAGATAGTTAGCTGCCTGTCAGCAACACGTATTGTGAAGCAACAGTGGGCACAGCAAGTAAATGTAACGCTATTAAAAAAACACGTCTGTATTACTCTCACCAGATCATAATGTAGATCTATGTGGAGTGTATCAGAAAAGTATTTTCCCACGCATGCTACAGGTTACCAATTCTATTAGAAATGCACGAGACGCCATAATAATAATAATAATGACGATAACATTATCACTACTTCCACTGCTACTGCTACCAATAATAATAATAATAATAATAATAATAATAATAATAATAATAATAACAACAATAATAATAATATCAATAATCATAATACTACTAACAATAATAATATTAATAATACACACCTTGAATGAAATGTCAAAATATTCATTAACCGAGGCGCATCGCTCCAGCACATTTCTTGACGTTCCGTTTTTAACCTCCTGCTCCAGAGACGCTTGTCTCGAAGACATAGTGCACAGCAGCCCTGACACACTCACACACCTCCGGCTGCCACTCTCACATACCGCCGCTGGAGAAGCCAGAAAAGCCCCGAGTCTGGGAGGTCTGGGAGCGCTTCAGTCTAGAGAACTGGTCCCAGCCGTGTCCGAAGTGGCTGAAGCCCCAAACTTGGGCAGCCGCTGGTTTCCACCCGCGCCTGAAGGTTTTACTCGCTCTCCCGCTCCTGTCTCCTCCTTGTCCCCATTCCCCCACTCCTCCACTCCTCAGAAGCGGGCTCGTCGCCTTTAAACCCCTCTGCTCCTCTCACACACTCTCACACACACACACCACCGGAGTCCCTGTCGAGACGAGGAGAAGCGAACTGGAGCCGCTCAAAGAGGCAACAGGCGCTCTCTCCGGCCTCCACTCCGACAGGGGGCGCTGTAGTGGCGCTGAACGAGGTGGAGAATTATTGGCTGATTAATGATCTCAGGACATGGGTGGTAGTTCACTTCTGCGTGATGTTTCTATCCAAATTTAGGTAAGTAAGAACACCATTTTTGAAAGTTGCCTAGCGTTAAGTGCGGTTATTCAACTAAGCTCAACAGACTGGATGGTGTAGCTGAACACAGTGTGGTTTGTCCCCAGTTGGCCAGAAGTTTGGACAAACGCTCGGATATGAACGTTGCACTGCTTTTTAAAAATTGTATTAAAAGAAAAAAAATTAAATACTTCAATGCAACTTACTGGTTTTAAATATTTTATATTCCGTAGTAACACATTAATCTTTCTCAGTTTGTAACACATTAATCTTTCTCAGTTTGTAACACATTAATCTTTCTCAGTTTGTAACACATTAATCTTTCTCAGTTTGAGCCGGCATTGAATGAGCTGGACCATCAAGTTTGAAATTAGTGTGAAGCAAAAAAGACAGAACTGTCTCTTACATGCTTGAAAAGGTGCTGGGAGGGTTTGGACACAAGTTATTTCCAAAAATTGTTGGAAAGGATGCTGTGAATCTGTGCTGCTGTGATAAAGTCAAGGGGTGGTCATACATAAGCTTTCTTATCCATTAAATTGCACTTGCAGTGTATATTGTTACATTCTACTTCAAAACGAGTTAGTTACATTTGTTTTAAGTACCTCTAATGATTACTTGTAAACAAAATTTGAAAGAAGTCCAAGGGTGGGCACAAACCTCTGGCCTGTAGCTGCATAGTCTAAACATGTGAGTGGAAAGCTGTCCTCACTGAGGACAAATTGTCGGTTCAGAAACTATGTTTCAGTTAAACCAAGGTTTGCCCCATCTTCCTGTGTGGTGTTTTTTATGATATACATAACTCAGCTAACTAGATAGCGGTGCTTCAACAGCATCATACCCTGGATCCACTTAGACATGGAGCGGAAACCACATCCACACAGCCCAACGTAACGCTTCCAGCTGAGTGGATACTAGACTTCCAATGTAATGAATCAGAAAACATTTTATCGGCCCTGGAGGAAACTGTTTATGCTACGACTGCAGAGTGACACAGAGACTAAAAGACACGGACGTAAAATATAATATTAACATAAAGTCAAAACAAATTAAAACCAGAAAATATTCTGTCCTACATATACTATGCTACATACACGAAAAGCTGTGGTCAGTAAGAGAGCTGGATATAAATGCTATAGATATAAATATAGAATACAGAATTACATCAGTAACGTTATTCTATAAATATAGAATACAATTACTGTTGAAGCAGGAATTAACACAAATAGTGGTTTGGAGTTGTACTATATACTGAGTCTGTTACTGCACATAATAGTGACAAAAATTATAATACCGCACGTAATGATGAACCATTGCACATGATAATAAAGGTATTGCACGTAATGAGAATGATTTGCACACATTTGTAAAGAATTCTTTGCAGAACCTGCACATTTGAGTAGCATGTCGTCAATCTGTAGTCAGCGTTAGCCCAAACTGTTGTTCCATATGATTTAAAATGAATGGCTATTTAAAAAAAATAACCATATCATGCTCTACAGTTAAAGAAGATTTGTACTCCGATCCCCCCCCCTTAATGTCACTGTGCAATCTGAGTTATGGGGTCTTAAGGAGTGGAGGTATAGATGTTGCTACATGCTAGCTAACACTGCTACACATCTAACTGACATCAAAAGACTGTCAACATCACCAGATTACCCCAAACAAAGCAGTGAGCTTTGTCCAGTGTTGGAGTAGTTTGATTAGCTGGTGTTATATAAGAATCATCATCAAGATCTTGGAACATTAGGGGCTTAGCGCCGGACAACAATTTATGTTGACAGCAATTTTTTAGCTGGCGGAGGGTTTAGACATAATAATTATGTTGCCAGGGGATTCAGTGACATTCAGAAGGAAAAATACGTGTAAAAACATACTGACTTCTGAGTATTTCTGTTTACCACAGGATAGATATGACGGCAGTGATTTTTAAGAAAAAAAAAACATGGCAAATCCCATGGCATAAACTTGTATAGACCCATTGTTTCAGAGGCCTATCTAATCATAAATGTGGGACAGCCAAACATATCACTATACAGTAGTGTTTAAAGCTGAAACGAGTACTTTATTGAATCGTTTATGTAATCTGACTGCGTTTACTATTAGTTCCAATTTCAGTGATAATCAGATAACCCTTGACATTGCTGGTGATTGCCAATTTATTGAGAAGTTACATTTAAATCAATTACTTTTGTAATCAAGCAATCACATCATTACAGCCATAATTGTATCCATATAGTGACAGCCCTGCTTTAGATAACAATTTATCTACAGATACAACTGCGTGTCAGACCATTGTAATCCTTTTTCTATGTAGCAAGGAAACAAAACTCTGCTGTCACAAATCTATGATGGATCTATAATTATAGCTTAAAATGTTAATACTGATCCTACGAAAATGTATAGTCACTTTTGAGAATCTAGACCGCAGACCTTAACATAAGTCCATGTTTTTCCTAGTTTACTAAGACTTTGTCTCCCCCATCTGACCAAGGGTTTGAACAGTGGCCATAGACTCACCACTGGAAATGTGAATTTATTCTGGTTTACAGTTCTGGCCTATTTCAGTCTCATTCCGTCTGATTCTGTTGCTGCAGTAATATGTCTTCATGCAAGAAGATAGACCAGTTTAATCTTTTCTCCATAGCTGTTTTTACATGCATAAAAAAGCATGAAAATGCAATCGTATTTGGCTACAGGCATGTTCCAGTCTGTAAGGCCTTGTTTTTTTTCTCCTGGGCTTCCTATAACATGTGAACTGAGTGGGCAGATGTTGCCACAGTCTTCCTTCTTAAAGATTTTCACGCAGATCATCTTGGCTGGATTTCCCAGAGCTGGTCGTTGGACTTCTGTGCCACTTCTGTTTTCTAGAGATTAAAGTGTTTAGAAGTCCTTTTGAGAGCTTTGATAAAATGATTAGGAATAAGTAATTAGGAATAGATAATATTATCAATGCAAGTGGTCAAATGACAGTATTGCTATAAATGATGCTTTCTAGTAAAGTGTCATAAAAAAACAGACACTGGCAATTATATAGAGCCGGTAAACAACAACTAGTATAAAGTAAGTACATAAACTGTATAGTATGGCTTGTACAGTGTTGCCTGGATTATTATTATTGTTATTGTTATTATTATTATTATTATTATTATTATTATTATTATTATTATTATTATTATTATTATTATTATTATTATTATTATTGTTGTTGTTGTTGTTGTTGTTATTGCTATTATTATTATTATTATTATTATTATTATTATTATTATGTTTTACCAGTTATTTGATATTTACTCTTGTTCCTCTTTAAACTGTTTATTTTGCAAATATATAAGTGCTGTAATTTTGATATTTGCAAAATAAACTGTTTAAAGAGGAACAAGAGTAAATATCAAATAACTGGTAAAACATAATTAAAAAAAAAAAAAAAATAATAATAATAATAATAATAATAATAGTAATAATACATAGGGCATCATGAATGATATATCCCTATGCTATGTTTTAACCAAATCACTCAGTTATATATAAAGGCTGAGTATCATTTAGAATGTTCCAAGCACAGATACAGAATCCTGAACATACGTCTTCGGTGCCAGGAGTGGGCACAGTTATATTAGTGGGCACAGTTATATTAGTGGGCACAGTTGTATTGCAGATTGATGCTAAAGCACTGACGTTAATAACAGGCATAGTAAAGACAGACAATCTCTAGTCTTGATTATTCACTGTATGTTTAATGGTCCATGTTTAACAGATGGTTATGATCCACCACTTATCGAAAGATTTTTCTCTACAGTCTGGTATTGAAGTAATGAGGTTAACATCATAAAAATAATGAATTTGGAAACCTTGGCCTTCTCTTTGTTGGTGTCACTGCGTGACTCATCAGCTAATGTTTATTACCAGAATTTTTTTTTTTTTTTTTTTTTTAACTAGCTGGACTGTATCGTATCAGATTGAAAGATCTTGAAAATATACTAAACAAACAGGCAGGTTGTGATCATTTCTGCACTGCTGTGACCTATGTACCCACAATGCAAAAAAAATCCAGCAGCATGTAATCCAGCTGAGCTCGAATGGATGCCTCTGCAATTACAATCAGAGTCAGTAGTAGCCATATCATTATCCTATTACCGTAATCAAACGTCAGCCTTACCTCTACCCTGAGCCCCCCTGGAGTAGAGTAGTCTGTGTTATGAATATAAATGGAGGATGATTGGCGTTTAAGGCAGCTGTAAAAAAACCCAATGGATGCCATCGCTGGGTTGTACCAGTTGCTCGGTATTGTCATGAATTCATAAATGAGGAGTGGGTGGTGTGATGCTAACGGCAACAAGGCGCAATCAATGCACGCATCATTATTCTGTGAGATTGATTGCAGTTTACTGCACAGTGATTATACACAGTACAGCTCAGCTCATGCAGCAGGTCCTCTGGCGGTCTTCTTCCACTCTCACCTTACAAACACTGGAGGCCTTGCTGTTATCTCTGAGGGAGCCCAGGTCTCATGAAGTGAAGCTGTGAAATCTAGTGGTGCTTGGCTGTGGAGCCAGGATAGATACTCACTGTGAAGCCAATGCCAACGGTAGCAGAGAAAGAACCAGGGATGAATTTGCCCTGGTCAAACTGCACCAGAAGTGAGGTCTTCCCAACTCCACTGTCTCCCACCAGTATGGTCTGTGATGGAAAAGGAGAAATACCATAATTACCCAGTGTACAGAATTCTTCTGTGGGACTGTGAATGAAACGACGGCAGAATTTTGTGAATGGGTTTGTCAAGATCAGACGAATGAGCTTGTCACTTAATATCTGGTGACTGAACCTACTTCATGTTGAATCAAACTGAATCAAATTCATGAAAGCAGTGAAAACATCAAAATATACAGGGCAGGCGTAGAGCTGTAGTTAGGCATTCTGACCTCCATGAAGACACCAGGCGACATACATAAGACATAATTTTTCATAACAAAAAAACAGCGAATGGTGCCATATTGCTTGCTTTGCTCATTTCATCTGCTTTTAACCTGTAATGTCCACCAGGCAAGGCAAGGCAGTCTCCATGATCTTATTATTGCTCTTCACAAGCGGGTTCCTCTCAGCATTCTCATGTTAGCATTATAAATAAACTGGGGAAATCACATCTTTGTGTCATGCTCTATAGACAGCATTTGTCAAACAAATGTTCTCTCTCTCTCTCTCTCTCTCTCTCTCTCTCTCTCTCTCTCTCTGTTCCTCCCTGCTGCCCCACCCTCCCCGTCTCTCTCTGCCCCTCTCCTTCACCCATGCCGTAGGCTCCCCAGATAAGCATCTTTCTCCCCGTCACACCGGGTCACGCCTCGGCTCCGCGGGGAGCAGAAGCCTTACGTGGGTGTGATCTTCCTCCCGTTGCCATGGTTATGCCATCCACAGTCGGCCCCGGTGGCTGGCTGCAGGGCTGAAGACGCGCACGCCGCTCTTTTGTTGACATTTATCACCTCCAGCCAGTCGCAGCCTTATCTGCCACATCCGCAACACATCCTTCTCTCCAAACAACTCAGATCCGAAAAAGTCCTCTAATCCTTACGCAGAGTAGGCGTTTCGTTGCTTTAGTCTCTCTCTCTGTCTCTCTCCCTCTCTCTCTCTCTCTCTCTCTCTATCTCTCTCTCTCCTGGAGAGATGTTATTTCTGGTGACTCCTTCGTTTTGTAGCATGTCATCGTGTGTGTAGTTTATAGATATTTGATGTGGCAGGGAGGGGTGTAACAAATAGGAACATGTCTGAAGTGGGGCCCCAAAAGTGCCTTCCGGGGTGCAAGGAATATCACAAAGCAGTAAAAAAAAAAAAATTGGTGGAAGATAAGGCATCGCCTCTCAAAGTCCTCTGAGCAACCATTACTGCCTCAGTCACAAAAGGTACAGGATGAGTCCCGAGCTCCTTGCGGTCGCCAGAGCCCACAAGACCACAGGCATCCAAACTCAATTACTTTTTCATATAAGCCTCATCCAACTTTAATACCATTTAAAAACCCTCATCACTCACTTGGCAGGTGAAGGAGATGAAACAGCTGGGGTGGGGGATGTTAGGAGGAGGAGGAGGGGATAAAGAGTGGGTGGTTACCATAGCAGCACATCAGTTTCCAGGCAAGACCTCCAGCACAGGGATTTCTTAATTTCAGCTCTTCATCACAGAAACGTGACAAACAAGTTCACGTGAGCCACAGATGATGGGAAACGTTGCCCTCGGCTGCTGTCTTCAACAAAAATCCCACTTTCAGGACTGGTTTTACGTCAGCTGATGAACATCTGTCTCCTCCATGCCTCGTGAGCCCAGATTTCTCTGCATGGCTTTTAGAAGAAGCTACAGGGAAGCAAATGGAAGTGGTTAGAGAAAGCCACATTCCGGAACGTTCACACTCTTAGGCTTTTCACATCCAGTTGGTTTTTGCGAAGGTCTGCAGCACGGTTTGTTTTTCTTTGCAACTCAGTTTGGTTCAGTTGGTTTCACATCACAGTTTATCAAATTGCACAAGGGAGTGTTTGTCGACTGTTCAGAAATTTGGCAGTTATACAAGCTCTGTTACTTTCACTGAACTGCCACCAGGATGCATTATGAGAAGGCAAACCAGTTTGTGGATGTAATCATGTACCTAAACACTGATGCACACCAAGTACACACCTTTGATGGCAGCGGCCTCTTTCAACAGGATAATGCTATGTCCTGCCATAGGTGTTCACTTGGCCTCCAATTTCCCCTGATCTCAGTCCAGTCAAGCAATATGTGGGATGTGCTGGAGAAATTTGTTATCGAACCTTTACATTATGTAAAGGTAATTGAAACTTTAAAAGGGTTGTTTCCACTTGCACGTCTCATTTACAAAAATAGTTCCATCCATTTAGTTACCAAAAGTGCTTCTTGGTTCTTCAGATTATATTGTTTTAAAGAGCCCTTTTGGAGCCCTTCTATGTTTTAAAGAGTCCAATTCCTGTGGCCTCTTCACAAAGCTGAAGTAGCTCTAATTGCTAAAAAGACATGGGCTTGATTACTGTGCTTGAATGACAATGACCATGGAATGCAACACAATAACTATGCCTGGAAATTACTTTCAGATGACTGTGCCCTGGAGAAACAAAGCAGACGTGAAGCTGCCCACAGCACTATTCATAGCTCCATCTGCAAAATATCCCCAAGTAATGTCTTAACAGCACACTGAACAGGTTGTGGGAGAGGATGATGCACGCTGCCTACCTTGAGCCACGTCCCTTTACAGAAGACAAAACACACACAATTGCAAACGTGATGACTCTTGTTGTGTCTCATCTTTCTTTAATAACCTCATTTCCTCTCCCCCACGTTCCCCATGCCTCCACATACATCCGGAAAGCGAAGAGGAACAGCCATTAAAAATGGAAACGACAAGAGGAAGATACGAACATGGGCCGCCACTCTAATGCAGCATCTCCTCAGAGGAGACATTTGATTTGTTCAAATCCAGGAAATAAGAGGAAGGAAAAGTGGACTCAAGTTACAATGACGAAACAAAACAGAATGCAGCTGTACTTCATACAGGGTATGTCCAAAAGTATTTGGACGGCCTACTAATTAATGAGCTAAGGTGCACCCACTGCTGACCGGTGTCCAATTATGCAACCGGAGTACAGCAGGCACACCCCTACTGTGTCTGTTAAATTCCTACACAAGCACCGCATTCTGCTTCATGAGGTACTGATTAGTGATCACATGAGGAAAAGTATAAAAACACTGCTGTAATCAACACCCTCCTCTCGCAATGTGACCAGTCGGATGGCAAAACACTACTAGAAGTTCGTCAAAGGTAATTATTGTGCCATTTTGTTTCAGAGGGAACGAAATGGCAAAACAAAGAGATTTGTTTTCTTTGAATTATTCATGTTCTGTAAACACTGCATTGTTTCTCTTATTTTGATGTTTTGTCATTTCCTTTCCAATGATGCTCTAAAGAATAATCTTTTTATTGGGAAATTAGGAGAAATATTATCAGCAGTTCTTAAAAACTAACGCCAAGCAGTTCAATACTTGCACCTATAAAAGATAAAACCTGAGAAACTGAACATTTTTGCAGTGGTCTCTTTTTTTTCCCCAGAGTTGTACATGATCTGTTAATTTCCAGGTTTGGTGTGTTTGTCTGAGTAGCAGATAAACAGGTTATTCCGACTCATTCTTCTGATTTACAGAATCATCCACTGAAAGCATCTTTTTAAAACTGAAAGTGTTTTATCCATGGCATCTCTCCTAAGAGCCCTTTCTGGCACCTTTATTTTTAAAGACTGCAGTGTTGGTGACAGCCAGACATTTGGATGTCACTGTGGTACTGTTGACTCTGCTGAGTTGATTTTCATTCTGTCTGGTAATAATGTGCATTTTGTTTTGCTGTACGTTTTTCACTCCTCTCTCCACTCCCTCTATCCTCTGTAGATTCAAACATTACCTTGTGGTCAGAGCAGCATCAACATTTTTCTTTATATACAATCCTGCCGGCCTGTCAGGCTTACAGTTAGCTAGTCAGCCATCTTCATTTGGAAAAAGCATTTTTTTCCCCCAGCTCATCTCACAACAGCAGCAAACTAATTATGTTGTTCCTGCAGACAGGAAGGTGCAAATTACGGAGAGTGAAAACAACTGTCAGTGCCAGCCTAAATAAAGACTAGTACAGTGAGAAACATAGATTAAGCCTGGTTAAATTAAAGCCAATGGTTATTTATTTGTTGAAAACCCTGTGTAGACGCCGTACAATGAAAAATGTGTTTCAAAACCTGTCGGTACAAGAAGTTCTTTACCATCTGTTTACAAATAAGTGACAAGAGGGTGAAGAACCTTTTCACACATGATGTAAAGATTCTCTAGCAATTAGTAATAAGTTTTTCCTAGAACCGTATGTCTATGCCAAGACCCATTTAAGAGATGTCTCCAGAACTCAAGGCTGTAGAATTGGGTAGGGACAGTCGAGACACAATATCCAGTGACTACTGAACTATCCCTAGCAATAATAATTTTTAAAAATGTTGTTAAACGAAACCATTGTTTTTCGTTAATAGTTCTGTTTCTCTACTGCCTTCCTCAACCTGTATTGTTATATGATTGGCTGTGCTGTTTCTTGCTAACCGGTGATTGGCTAAAGCTTTATCTGACTTTAAGAAGTGCCAAAGCTTGGTCCAGCAGTTGTGTGGATAGAGAAAGAGGACATCTTTAAACTAACAACTCTGTACTCAAAAATAAATATGGAACACATCATATTTGGTGTTAATTTAGTAAGAGCCTAGCGTTGGATGGTATACCGTTACTGTTGTATACTGGTCACAACTATATTTATGATGTGGATATAGTTAACCGTATTTTTTATGTTTACATGGAAATCCAAATTTCCAGATCAGTGGTTTGAAAAGGTAACAGGACCTGCCTGTGAACCTCAAGGTTCCAGTCAGGTGACAAATTAAAACAAAGAATTTATTGTGTTCTGTGGTCACAGGCACTTTCGTTATTGGTTACATGGATGACAGTACCAGCCTGTAGGTGTCCCGGTATGTAGTATGTACATGTACTTGGATGTTAATGTATGAAAGATAAGTGAAAGTGACTATTCTGTCATACGTGAACACACCACAGCACACAGTGTGACCAGCACAAAGTTCTTCCTCTGCATTTAACCCATTCACCAAGTGAGCAGCCAGGAGCACAGCACCAGGGGAGCAGTATATGGGGATGGTACCTTGCTCAGGGTGTTTAGCAGTCTTGGGATTCAAACCCACAACACCCTGATCGCAGGGCAAATACCCTAATCACTAGGCCACCAGCTGATTGCACTATGGCAGGAGAAAAGTTACTGCTTTTGTGTCGCCGTCAATGTTAAAATCAAACCTACACCCTCACCAGAACAACACTCAATCCACAAAACAGTTAACATGCACTATATGGACAAAAGTATTGGGATGCCTGACCATTCCCCCGACAGGAACTTTAATGACATTGCATTCAAATACATAGACTTTAATATGGAGTTGGTCCTCCCTTTGCAGCTATACCAGGATGTTTGTCATTTGAGGTGTTTCCCAATACTTTTGTCCATATTTTTTGTCCAATATTCCAAAGATTTAAATAGATCACTTTGCAAAATAACAAAATTTACATCACTTTTAAAAAATAACAAAAATCAGTAGCCTGGAGTCAAGATAGACAGTACGGATGTAAAATAAAATAAGAACCTTCCATTGCCTTCTACTCTGAGGGGAGCCCTCTAGTGATGGTGTTAGTGACAGTTACCATTTTTTGGAGAGTGCATGTCAGTTGTGTCCAGTCCTCATCCTGGAGATCTACCACCCTGAAGAGCTGAGACGTAACACACAAGGCTCTAATAGTTAGATGCCCCTTAAGGCCTTCATTACCTACATCAGGTGTGTTAAGTTAGGGCTGTAGATCTAAAGAACCAGACCCAAGCATCTCCTTGACTTAGAAAGAGGAAAGAACCTGAGGAACCTGGGTTCCATAAAGCACCAAAAAGGGTTCTGCTGTTGTTATAAGTAACTAAATCCTTTTCTGGTGTCCAGTTTATCACAGCTCCTGGTTTTCACCTGTAATAGACAGTAATCTGCCTGCATGACATGGAGTCATGTGTACAAATTCCATTTTTAAGTGTAGGCTAAAGGTGTGGGTGTGCCAAAACGTGAATGTGGACGTGTAATGGAGACTGAGTGAAAGTGAAAGATGGATTGAAAGAATATTCTCCCCCAGACGTGAGTCACTGAGACTCGATAAAGTCACACGGAATGGAGAAAAAGCGAATGAGTCACGGTTATGGTCCAACAAACACAACATGATGCCAGTAAAACACCAATACAGACACAAACACTTTCCATCAACAAACACTGCTGCCCCTTCGCCTCTCCAGGTTGATCATTGGGTTATTTTTTTGCTGTCTCTTAAAAAGATGGACAAAAGGGAGCGATGCTCTGCAGAGCGCCACCTCCTTTTCTCTCCGCTATCTCAAGACGAGTGTCCAGGATTTAGTGAGGTGTGATTAATCATCCTCAACCTGCCAGGTTTCCACTCTGATAGCACCAACAAATCAGAGGTCTGAGAGTGAGGAACGGCAGGCGGAAGTGAACGGGACACCTAAAGGAAGGGGCTTTGTGAAGCCATTCATTATAATTACTGGCGATGCATTTCTCATCTCTTCACAGTCGGGTGCAAAAATGACACACACACACACACATGCATCTTACACCCTTAAAAAAGCCTTCTTTTAGTAAAGGCAATGGTTTTACTTAGAACCCCAAGCCACTTTAAAGCACAGTTGGTCCTTCTCTATGATGTACAGTTGCATGCAAAAGTTTGGACACTCCTGGTCAAATAATGTTTTGTTGATGTTCTGTGTGTAAATAGATACAAAACTTCTATGGAGAATTCACTTTTTATACACACTTTTTGCTGTACATTTTAAAACACAATCACTGTTTAGTAGCAGTGAATTTAACTTAAAACAATAAACAAATACATAGAAAACAGATTTTAAAATGTCCTGAATATATAAGCTTGTTTCCAGTAGAGGGTGTTTCACCCAGAAAATTAACAAAACGTCATCGAGAGTGCTCAGCTTTTTCCATACACGTATAACATTCTTTACACCTTACAAGTCATAGAACCTAAACACTGTATAAAACTTTTTAATTGAAAAAAATATTTGAATACTCTAACTCTAACCCTAAGCATATGAACAGGCTGCACTCTTTAAATAAACTGGCTTGAAGGGTTATTCTGGGCAGTGCTATGGGAAAAAAAACTCTTTTGGTTCCATGGAGAACCTTTCAGTGGATGGTTCTGCGTTTTATGTATTTGATCAAGCGTATCTGGCTGATTAGGCATTTTAGCCTTTCTGCTGCAGTGGCTGTCCATTCCATTGCCTTCTACTGTAAAAGTGTTCTGAGTCAATAGTATTTTAGCACAGGGATGCAGGTCAGCATCGCTGTCCATGGTAACGGACCGCAAGATTCAGCTTGGAAAGCTGAACTGTTGCTTTACTAAAAAGGTCAATCTTGAGAGTGAGATGTATCAACAACAACAGAGCAGCGCTGAACAAAAGATAGAAAATGAAAAAGAAAGTAGATTTGAGTAAAATGGAATCATGGTCTCAAACTGTGCAGGCTTTAGATAAACAAACTAAGTACTCTAAAAGTGTAGATACAAATGTGTACTATAGTGCACGGGTGTCAGTCTGTCTTGCTCAGTGCTCGGTGCTCAGTGGTCAGAGGTGTCCACTCTAGTCCTCTAATCAAGTGGTCTGGAGCAGATCTGAGTGAAAAGCTGGACACACACACGCCTTTAGCAGTACGGACCTTGTGCACGAGCTCCTCGTCGTAGGCCAGGGTGGTGCTGGACTGGGTCTGGCTCTCCTCCGTGTCCGTGTCCAGGGTGGACCCGTACGCGCTGTCCGGGAAGGTCTCCCCCTGGTCCGGCGCCTCGGGCTCGCTCGTGCGCTCCATCTTTTGATCTGAAGAGTCTCAGCGCAGCGCGCGCTCGGAGTCGCCCTGGCAACTTTGTTCCTCCTCCACACACACACACACACACACACACACACAACTCTCAGACCCCCCGTGCAGGGCCGGAAGTTTTCTGCAGGGCTCTATCAAATTTTCAGTAGTGAAGATTCCGCCACCGGGACAGAGGAGGGGCGGGGCAGGACGGGGCGGGGCAGAAGGGGGACAGGGCAGGAAGGGACGGGGCGGGGCAGAAGGGGGACTGAACGGGACGGGCAGGAGGAGGACAGGACGGGGCAGGGTGGGGCGGTGCGGGACGGTCAAGGCTGGACGGGGATGGGGCGGGGAGGGGCGGTAGAAAGGCGTGTGTTCGTTCATCCTGATCGTGATTCAGAGGTTTTTTGTGTTCATTCAGCACCACGGAGAGCGAACTCAGCAGCCCTGCTGATCCTGCAGGGGAAGAGAAAGTTCCCTCACAGCACAGCACACAGTGCGAACAATGTGAAATTCCTTCTCAGTATTTAACCCTTTCACCAAGTGAAGGCAACGGGGCACCCGGGGAGCAGTGTGTGGGGACGTTACCTTGCTTAAGGGTACCACAGTGGTGCCACTGGCACTCCTGGGATTCAAACCTTTGGCCTTCTGATTGCAGGGGCAACTCCCTAACCACCAGGCCACCAGCTGTCCCAACCATATACCATTACCATGAAGGGGTGTACTTGGTCTGTAACAGTATATATGTAAGTGGTCAAAGTAACACCCTTGAATGAAGCAGAGCATTGTCCAGACTGGTCTGCAGCCCCATACACAGCAAGCTGTGATGTGCATCGTGTGTTCTGACACCTTTCTATCAAAACCTTCACTCACCCTCACGCATCAGCTTTGGGTGCCCCTGCTGCCAGTTCACCGTTTGTCTTTGCTTGATCCACTTTTGGTGGAGACCGACCACTGTATATTGGGGCCAGCCCACAAAAATGACTGTTTTGCTGAGGTGCTCTGACTCATCACTAGTCAGTCCGCTAAGTCACTCAGAGCCTCACACTTGCCTTTGCATTTTTCTTGTTTCCAACACATCAACTTCAAGAGCTGACTCTCCACTTGTTGACTAATATTTCCCACCCACTGACAGCCACTGTAACAAGAAAATCAATGTTCTTCACTTCACCCATCAGTGGGTTTAATGTTGTGGTTGCTTATTCCATGTACTCACATAAGTTGACTTGTTCAGCCCACAGCAGAATCACTTGTATTCAGTTCTTTACACCCACATCTTGTTTACTACCGTAACTCTTTAGGGAATAAAATAGTTTGCTCATAGATGCCTAAGAAGTGCCATTTGAAGTTTTTAACCTGAAATTTATTTACTTTTCTAAGGCTGCTTCATTACATATTTTTGGAACGTTGTGGAAAAACAAAAATTAAGTCTTTTGTTGGATGTTTAATGGTTTAATGGTTTTAACCTAGCTCTGATCAAAACGGGATCATAACCAATGACAAAAGAGCTGAAACGCAACTACGTATAATATTATCCATGTGTTTTCCGTGTTTATTGGCTGTTGTAATGTTCTGTCTTCCCACATTTTTTTTGTCTATGTCGTTGTTTACATCCTCCATATGCCTTTGTTTATGTGTCTCTTCCATGTGAGTCCGTTTTGGCCTTGACCCCACATTAGCCCTTTCCTGCCTGTATCCTGTTCATCTGTGTTCATCTCCGCCCTGCTCAGGTGTTTAATAATGTCTAGAACAGACAACAGCACACAGTGTGAACAGTGTGAAATTCTTTCACTGCATTTAACCCATTCACCCAAGTGAAGCAGCATGCAGCCAGGAACACAGCATGGAGAGCAGTATGTGGAGACTGTATCTTGCTCAAGAGTACCTCAGTGATGCTACCAGCAGTCCTGGGATTCGAACCCACAACCTTCTGATCACAGCAGCTCCCTAACCACCAGGCCACTCACTGCACCAGTCATGTGTTTATGCCCCTTGTGTCTCAGTCTGTGCTCCGGGATTCTTTGTAAAACCTCTTGTCACGCTGCTCTTTGTAAAACTCTCATGTGGTACTCTGTTATTGTCATTTCTAGTTGTGCTGGTTTTCTTGTGTCTTTGTTAAACCTCTTTATTTTCCCCTTTGTTTCTGCACTGCTCCTGTTCTTGTTATTTCTTTGACAATCTCGTGTTTTTTGCATTGTCTCATGTTCACATGTACCCCAGAACCCTCATTTTTGTGTACATTACTTGCTATTTTGCCTTAAACCTGTCAATTATGTCCTGTCTGCATCAACCCCCAAACATTTCACCATGCTATTGTTTCATTAAAGATAACAGTAGGGCTGTCTGGAAAGACTATCTCAGTGACCTTTCCGACTAGGCAGCTCTGTACTAATTACTGCTGAGATAAGAGGGAGACTACACACTTTTCTCCATATAACATAATTTCCTTGCATGCAACTCTTTCCACAGTTTTCGTTTTGGAAACTTTGGAGTAGTCCCGTGTTTTCTCCCTCAAAAAAACGAAAAAATGATCTAAAGTCCAAATCAGTTATTTTAAAACTGGGGACCTGTACGTCTCAGCTGTTGTTCGGGGGGTGGGGTCTTGGGGGGAATCTCTGTCTCGGCTGTAGTCCGGGAGAGAAAAAATTATTTTTGAAAAGTGATGGGAACACGTCCCCCCTGCTATAGTGTTTCGGGCGCCCATGTATCTATATATATATATATATGT
>JBBIGA010000027.1:12326740-12341755 GCA_037576975.1 Alestes dentex | reverse complement strand
TATGACAACCATTCCATACCAGTGTCTGTTAAATTCCTACACAAGCACCTCATTCTGCTTTATGAGGTACTGATTAGGGATCACCTGAATCACAGCTTATTTATTGAGGAAAAGTATAAAAACACTGCTGTAATCAACACTCGCCTCAACACTCGCAATGTGACCAGTTGGATGGTTAAACACTACTAGAAATTTGTTAAAGGTAATTATTGCCATCTTGTTTGAGTGAACAAGAGATTTGTTTTCTTTGAATTATTCAAGTTCTGTAAACACTGCATTATTTCTCTTATTTCGATGTTCTGTCATTTCCTTCAAAATGATGCTTTTAAGAAGAATGTTTTTATTTGGAAATTAGGAGAAATATTGTCAGCAGTTCCTAAAAAGGCAAAGCTGTTCAGTTCAATACTTGCACCTATAAAAGATAAAACCTGAGAAACTGAAAACACACACACACACACATATATATATATATGCCAATGCTTGGCTATTTATCACCCACTTCACAAGTTATGTGGAACGTAAGTTGCTTTGAAAAAAAGCATCTGCCAAATGAATGTAATGTAACTGCACAATGTCTTCCTGTATGAAAAGGTCACCAATAGGAAAAGCTAGCAAAAAGGACAAGATTATGGTGGGTAGGGGTGAGTGGGGGTAAGAGAGGACACAGTGGCATTTATAATCCACAAAGGGGGCCATAGACCAAAAACGTTTGGGCAGCTGCTGGTCTAGAGTAAGACACATCACAAAAATGACCATTTATAGTCTTACACGGGGAGTAGAATGAGACATTTATGATGTTCATTTATGCAGTTACACAACACTCACTTCATCACACACCATTGGTTATCTTTTGCTGACAACACACACTTGTTCTGATGTCTCTAAACATCGTTTTCTTCCAGGTAACTGAAGCTAAATCAGAACACTTGATATCAAGCTACATTCGTGAATTTAAGCACAAATTCTGGAATTTTAAAATACGGCTTTATAAGCTTGAGGAGATTGGTGGCACGGCACTGCTTTTATACTTGTGTTGTACAAGATCAAAACTTAAAGCAGTTTTATGCCCTGCTATAGTATTTGGGGGTAATTTTGTGCACTGAATCTTATTTCATAGTGGAACCAATGGTAGCCAGTTTTAAAAAGCTGCAAAAAAACACACCTTTTTCCTTCGCCTTCTTTCAAATATCTGCATTTGCCTCACACATCCAGAGTTTGCATGTTCACCTCGTGGTGGCGTGGGTTTCCTCCAGAGTCTCCGGTTTCTCTCACAACCTAAAGACACCCGTGTCAGGTGAATTGGGGACTCTAAATTGACAGCAGGTGTGTGTTACTCGTGGTGGACGGGCGCCCTGTCTAGGATGAGGACCTCAGGATAGGCTCTTGGTACCCGCGAACCACGATTAAGCAGTTACAGAAATTTCTTCCATTACTTATTTTTTTATTCTATGCCTGTAAAGCACATTGAATGACATTTTGTGTCTGATAATGTGCTTTAAAAATAACCTTGAACTTGAACCATGTACTCCATAAAAAAAAGGTTGGTGGGAGACAGGGGATGTAAAGTACCCCTTTACTGTTCGTTTTCAGGGTTGTGTTTTAATACAGTGGGTAATGCCACAAATAATTTGTGCTTCCCTGAAGACACAGAGTGCTCCTACTTGTGCTTCTACTGTGCATTTTAAATCCTCTCATTGATTTATACCATCTGTAATTTTGCCATAAAACAGAAAATACATGTGGTGTGAATGAATCAATAAGGAAAAATAGCCTACCAGAGTCTTGCTGCAATGATCGATTCTCAAGCTCTCCAACGTTGCATTTTTAATCAATTTTTGGTCTTTTTATGACTCCTCATTGATTATATTATGGTTTGCTTATTCTTCCCATAGGCCCCATCTTGCCACACGCACAAACACACAATGAGGGTATCTATTAGTCATTTCATTTGAGAACTCCAGACCTGTATCTTTTTCAATAACTGTCACGGTGGCCTGAATAAGGTTTGGTTTATAAATCAAAATTATCCAGGTGTTATTAGATTACTGTGAAAGACCTGGGCCTGTATCTACACAGCGTCTAAGAACAGGAGGATCAATTTCTCTTTTTGTATAACTGTACTGATGAGGGATGTGCCCTGAGATCAGTTTTACATGCAAGTCTGGGAAACAACAGCAGACCTCAGACATGGGAGCCCTTTACAATTTCTGTGGATGTGTCATTATTTGCAGCTCAGCATTAGCCTCCATACAAAGCACTGGTTTCAAGCTGTTTTTGCCTAAAGGAAAAATAATTATCTTTTACTGTTCCCTGTGGTTAAATGACGAGTTCTGAATGAACATCAGTTATTTGAAATGAGATTTTGTTTCATACATAATAAACACAAGTTAACACTCCTGAACATCAGACATCATGAGACCTTTCCACAAATGCACTATATGGACAAAACTATTGGGCCACCTGACCATCACATTCTCGGGGACTTTAATGACATTGCTTTCAAACACCTAGACTTTAATATGACGCTGGTCCCCTCTTTGCAGCTATAACAACGTCCACTCTTGGAAGGATTTCCACAAGATTTTGGAGTTTCTGTGGGAATTTGTGCTCATTCACTCTGTAGAGCATTTCTGAGGTCAGACACTGATGTTGGGTGAAAAGTCCTGGCTCACAGTCTCCAGTCCAGTTAATCCCAAAGGTGTTGGATGGGGTTGAGGTCAGGACTCTGCCAGTCATGTTCTTTCACACCGAACTCATCCAATCATGTCTTTATGGAGCTTGATTTGTGCACAGTCATGCTGGAATAGACAAGGTTCTTCCCCAAACTGTGGAAGCATGGCGTTGTCCAAAATGTCTCAGTATGATGAAGCATTAAGATAAACCCTTCACTGATGGGAACATGGGCCTAGCCCATACCCTGAAAAACGGGTGTCCCGATACTTTTTTTTTTTCCATATAGTGCATCTCATCTCATCATCAAGTGTGCTGTAAGTGTTGTAAGCAGTACCACACTGTAAAAATGTGAATGTTAGTAACTGTTTTGTCTTAAAATTGGAGTTTATTGAACTTCTAAAAGTTCACAGAACAACAGTATCTTTTCTTTATAGTGCAGGCCATAATCTGATTGGCTGGTGTATAATAATACTGAGCTTTATGGTTATAATAGCAGTCTTACTTTATCCTTGTTAGATAACTGAGTTAAAACTGCAGCTGCATTTCAAAGAAGCATGTTCATTCTCCAATGCGCATTTTGAATCAGGTTTAGCCAATAAGGTCGAAATTCCCACCGACTCATTCACACAAAAGAGCAAACAATCAAATCAATCAGTGTACCAATAGTTTCACATGTTTATTGAGCTTCTCTTGCACTTCACCATACGTTTCTCACAGCACCTTCCAACAGTGAAGCTCTGGCACGATGTCCCGCAACACTACGACTCGTTTAGGAACAGAAACCTCCAGGTACCATTTCATGTCGGACCAAAAGAGACAGATGATGAAGAACGAGGGTCATGAAAAGACTATAGACTGAAGCAGCGTTCACGACTTACAGGTGAAAACATGACTTCCCTTGCTAAGAGGGATATAAATAGAAAAATAATCCATTCATTCTCACAATGCACCACTACATACTTTTGTTCTAAAACAAAAGGCTTCTCTGAAGCAAGATTATGAAGACAAAAGGTCACTTAAAGTCATTGCAACAGCTGTTTAAAAAAAAACAAAAAACAAAAACAATTAAAGAAAGAACCCAGGACGGTGGATATTTTCATGGTCACTGCAATTTAGAAACATGGCTTTTTAAAAACATAAATAATTACCACTAATTAACTGAGCAAACACACCTTATTTTTCCCGCCCCATTTTAGTTACACCAATCATGATATGTGCCCCAGGCCCATGTGCCCAATGGGAAACGCTTGTGAAAAAGACAAAAACACTGATAAAATACTGTATGACACCAAGTGACAAGTGGATTATGGTGTACTTGACTAGCAATGGGTTTAGCCAGTCATCAAAAGCCTGTACTGCATTGCAGAACTAGGTTGGAACAGCAGCTTCTATGCATTAAAACCAGATCAACAGGGTGACGAAATGTAACCATTTAGTATCAACAGTAACAACATTACTAAAGGGCATTTAGTTATAATTCAGTAAAAATGGCGGCTGAGTACCGAGGGGCTTGCATGCCACTTAAACCCCATAATGGTCGAGGCTCCTGACATCATCTACGCTCCTCTATCGGACACTATCCATGCTCCTTCCACACGGGTGTTTTTCACAGCTGTCCAACATGAATATGTTAGTTTCAATGGGATGTTCTTTAAAGCACAGGAACACAACTGAACGAGAAGCATGGATAGGCCAACTCGCCAAAAACTTGAATAAGTGGGAAACTCAAGTTTCATGGCATTTACACTTGGAGTAAGGGAGCTTTGATTTGAGCTCTGAGTGCAGCAGCAAGACGGCAAAATGGAGCAGCAAAGCGACAAGCTTCCTCCACAGGAAAAAAGGGCACCGCCAGTGCAAAGTGGTTTTGATGGTGCTTGAACTGATTCTGTATCACATAATCCATGTGCTCTCACTGTTACTCTGGTTTAGCCATCAAACGTGTGCAGAAACGGACAATGCAGTGGTAAACATCTATATGCTGTGGTTTAAACTGCAGCCATTGCAGCCACAGTGTTACAGAACTCTAATTCACAACAGTCTTAATCTTGTCTCCTAATGGACGGATGTCATTAATGGTGTTGTCCATTTAGTTGCTGAACTATACACAATGAATCCATGCGATGGTAATGCTGCACCTCTGTAAGCAGCATTTGAAACATGATCAGTTGTAGCCAGCAGTCAGCTGACCTCCAACAGTGACTTCATAAACTTCATGACTTGCAACTCTGCCAACTGGTACAGAGGAGACCTTTTGTCTTACAGTAAAGTGCACTTCATCGATCTGCTTCTGAAGTTCGGGTATTAATGCTTCAAAATAAGCACAGAAATATAGGCCAGAGGATTCCAACCACTCGCCTTCAACAGGTAGTAGAGCTGCAGATAAGGATTTTGGCCACACTTTACACAGAAGAAGAAAAATGTGCACTTCCTTTCGTTTGTCCTGTAAATACAAAAAAAAAAAAAAAAAAAAAAAGTGTTGAGGTGAAGAGCTCTTCTTCATTATAGCCACTCAAACCAAAATCATATGTGGACACACCTCAAAGCTTTGTAACATGTATGGGACATCTGAACAAAGATACATTAAGGTTATAAAACGTCCAGAAGTCCTCATGTGCAAACGTCAATGATTGCTCTCCCTGACAAGTCCTATACCCTCAAAACAGCAGGTGCCTCAAATACACCCCTGTGGAACCTCCAGCAGTGGGACGGCCTGAGAGACCTTACTCCGTAAACATCACTCACAGGGGCCATCCTCCGGGCCCCCCCTCTCTTCTGTAGTTCACTTTAGTGTTCTTTCCCCTTGTTTGCCCACACTCTTGGGGCTACCTGATGCGGCCGTCACTTTTGACCGGCCCCAGTTCTGATTTTGGGTCTGGGGACAAGGAGCTCCAGGTGGTCTTCGCACACAGTGCTACAGTGGGGCAGAGGGAGGTCTGGCTGGAGCAGATGTCTCCCGTCACCCAGAAAGCCCCAACCAAACTGTCCACCCAAGACTCCAGAGCCTTGCCCACCAGAGAGGCCTTCTTCTGGGCCTCCTCCAAGGCAGGCTCCATCGGGGGCAGCTTCAGCACGTGTGCCAGCTGTTGAAAGCCCTGCTCCATGTACAGGTTGCCAGGAGGACCTGCATGCAGCCAGCCATGTTCTTCTGAAAATAGATAAGAAATAAAACAGAACAAAAAGTATAGATTATTAGCATTAATAAGACTGGGAAGTCAGCTCACAAATTAGGGCCTAAGGCTGGCATCACAAAGGTTTGTTTTCATGCAATTAGTTTCGTGCTGAAGAAATCTTCAATATTCTTGACAGTTACACAAAGTGATTCAAATTTTTTCTGGCTATATAAAAATCATCTGCAATGTGTTGTTTACATGTCATATCACACTATATCTGAATGGTTTTTCAACAAGCTGATAAAGCACTGTTTCTAAGTTCCCACAACCATAATAATTCTCATTCCTCAGGTCCCAGAAGAATCTCTGTTCTGGGTATTTCTGGGCAAAGGAGTCAAGAGAGGGGAAGATTTATAACCCAGCTAGGCAGATTGCTAATAAAGTAGATTAACTGCTGCCACAAGCAGACAAAACACATCTACAATATCAGTAAGAGTTCTTGGAATGTGTGAAACCAATCGATGCTGCTAAACAACATGCTGAATGGTAAAATACATTTCCATTTACTTGTAGTCACAGTAGACTGTAAGTGTTGGACTGAACTTACCGTTGCGAAGTGGTTCCCTCCCTTTAAAAGCAAGAGGCATGACCAGGAAGCGTGCTTCTGCCACACGCTCCCATAGCCTCAGCACACGGACTGTCCACACTCCAGGCCGGAGGGGGTGCTGCAGTGGTGGCTTGTATTGTGTAAACTCTGCCTCTATATCGACGTTGATGTCATAAGAGGCTGCTACCACCTGTGCTGGGTCTATCCACACAATGGTGGCTGTGAGGTTGGGGCCACGAGCCCACTTTTGCACTGCCACAGGCTCGTCCAGAGGGCCCATCACGCCCCCAAAGTTCCTGAAGATTCTCTCCTTGGGGTCCCACTCAGTTCCAACCTGGAGGATGACAAGGTACAAACCATGCCTTGTGATATGATTACACACACATTTGAAAACCTTAAGAAGCTGTGAAACAGGAGTCAACAATTTTACATTTACACACATTAAGACACTTGTAATGGCAGACAAATGTAGAGTCAGGAAATTCAACAAAATTCAACAAAAAGAAAATGCAACAAATATACAAATACTAAGTTTGGTTGCAGACTACTTTATAATATCAAGTGCAACCCATTGCAACAGCAGTCTCGATATTTGCAACACATATTAAATAAATATTTGTTGCATTTTCTTTTTGTTGAATTTTGCTCAAGTCTAAACTCAAACTCAGTCCTGCATCCAAACTCTAACAGTGTCCTAAAACGATCCCACATCCTCTCCATAGCCTGCAGCTATGACCCTTACTGCCAGTTTCACCTCTTACCTCCAGGTTCTTCAGCCTCTCAAACTCATGCAGATTGCTCTCAAGTTGTAGAGTTGCCTGGGGAACAGCCCAAACCTCCAACATTTCTCTGCCTCCCGACACTACACTCTGCACCTCTTGCCTCACCAGGTAGCCCTGGAAACGGTCGTCATAGAAATAAAGATGCACAGAGACCGGATAGCCAATGGCCTCAAACCTGTTGAAAAATGGAGCAACAGGAGCAAAACATACTTTTAAATACACTGGGCTTACTGCCAAAAAAAAAAAAAAAAGAAGGAGAATGTAATATATACAGACTAATAAATAATCACTGTTGATTTGCCAAGGAACATAACTGACTTTTTAACTGAGTAATTGTGCCAGCGCTTCAAAGCAGTCATGCAGAAACTTTCCCCAACAAATAATGAAAACTACAAACAATGCTCTGTTGCTGAATGCTCTAAACAATTTAAATAAAATCCATCAACAAATGTTCAATATGTCATGCACTTCTTGACTCATGGATGACTACTACTACTGACTCAGCCGTGACAAAATTGGTGTGAAAAATCACATCCCGCAGGTTTTCATAAGCAATTCACACATACTTAAGACAGAACACATTGAGAACTCTGATTCACTGTGGAGCTGAAAACCCAATAACAAAAAATATTTAAGTTCTAGAAAACTCATGCTCACTCAAAACAAACTAAAACTGATAACACCAAGACTTCCACAAAGACAAAAAAAAACAGATAGGTCGCTCCTTTAGCCCTCTATAGTGACTGGGTGGGCTCACCTGCATGCCTCACTGCTGGCATGTGCGGCCTCCTGACTGTGCAGACCCAGTCTGAAGAAGGAGGAGTAGGCCGTGAGGGCGACATCACTGAGTGTGCCCACACCGTCCTCCCGCTCAAAAAGACTCTCCCAGTAGGCCTTGAGTGCCACCATGCCTGGGGGGTAGTGACCATACAGGTGGGTGTCTAGGATATCTATAGCCTCCTGGTTCACTGTGGACTCAAACTTGCGGGCAAAGAATGTGGGCCTGGTCAGCTGCTGTTGAGGGGAGAAGAGAATACTGCAGAGTCAATACACTACAGTAGCTGAGAATAGCTTCAGAAAATTTCTCTAAAAGGGACAACATTTAATGCCTTGGAGACCTTACACAACAAATCTCAAAAGATTATGAAGTGCCTGAGTGCTGTCTGAGTTTCTATGCTGGCTAAAAACTGTACAAGGATCACACACCTGTGGAGATTCACAAAAGGCACGACAGGAACACATACCTTGTATCCGCACTCATTTTACATTTGTAAGCACTGTGTACACTTACTGTCCACTCGGTTAGATACATCTGTACTGCTGATTCACCTTGAAGATATAAAGTTACTGATGATAATTCATCAGATACTGCACATTTTTTTATTAATGCTCTAGTCCATCAATAGTGATTGGCCTCTGGCCATCTAACCCTGTTGGAGGGATATTTTTGGTTGGTGACACCAGATGCTTTAAAACGCCAACCCTGTTGTGTGAGATCCACTCTGTCTAGCGCACACAATCATTGACATGCCACCATCAGATCAGTGTCATCTCTGTACTGAGAATAATCCATTAACCAAATAATACCTGCTCATTTATGGTCCTGGGTGGGTCCTGACTGATGAATGCAATACAGAGGCCTAACAAATACTGCAGAGCAACAGATGGACTATAGTCCTATAGCACCTGTTTGGTAAGTGGAGCTTGAGTGTATGCGCATGTATGAGTGTAAAACCAAGGTAGGTGGCACAAATGAAATAGACAGTCAGTGTATTATTATATTATGTACTATAACTACACTATTTTCTACTCACGATTTTCTAATTGCAAAGTTGTGAGTAAATTTGACATTTTACTTTGTCTAAAATAAAAACAATAATTTGTATTTTCCATACAGACTCTCTCAATAGTTACAGCTGAATCTCTCACACTCAGTGAACATCACTGTGCAGAATCAAGACCAAAGCTTTGGAGTGAACTCTCAATTCTCAAAAGCCTGGGAATCCATTCTTTTTGGAATCAACTCCTGATTCTACAACACATGTCTACAAGAGTTGTCATTGAGTGATGACACAGAAGGCCCATTTTTGTTGTTTTATGCAGAACTTGCTCAGTGTGAATCTCGTTTTAAATGCATAATAATATACTACACATAAGCTATGTAATTCATTCTTAATCGGAAAGCTACTTCAGTACATTCAGCTGTATGAAAACGAACTGGGTTCTGGGGTACTCACTGACCTGAATTCGGATGAGGTCAGCGGGTTTGAAGTCGTTGGGGGAGCAGCCGCACCAGTCCACTATGTGCTTGTACTGGCACTTGCAGCCCAGCTTGCGGTTCCAGTTAGTCACACGCAGGTTGTTGTCCACTAGCGTATCACACATGTGGCTGTTGCCCAGGACAGTGTGAAAGAAAGACTGAAAGATACACAGGAAAAATTGGATGGAGTTACATTTTGGAAACTGTTCCTTACTCTTACAGCATGGTTTTGGGTTTAGATAATAGGGAGCGTACCAGAAACATGGGGATAGAATCTCTAACAGTGTACTATTTTCTGTGATGTACGAATGTGCTCAGTATCTACACCAGATATCTCTAATACAGCAGCAGAGAGTGAACAGGCACCTCGGCAGGGAGCAGGGCGTAGGTGTAGAACTGCTTCAGTCCAGTCACCAGCTCGTCCTGGGAGGTGACCACATATTCCACAAAGCGGCGTGTGAGTGAGAACCAGTCCGAACCGCCCGACACGTCCAGGCCCTCGGGGATGGTGCGCTCGCCCAGCCGCCACATGTGATTATCACACTCATGGAAGAGCCGGTCCAGTCCCTGCTTTTTAATGAACCTGTCCAGCACCAGAGAAGAAGGCAGAGATTAATGAACTGAATGTCAAGAGGGGGGAAAAAAAAAAAAACAACTTCACACAATTTCTACCTTAACCCCAACTGTAGTTGAACAGCCAAGACATGTTTGTTTTTTCTGCACCAACGCTATCAGCTAGAGGCTAATATACCTTTTAGAAACACACAGTCAATCAATAATTGTGCAAACTAAGAAGGGGAGGGGGTAATATAGCAAAAATATAACATCACAATACATCAGGGGTGTTAAACTCCAGTCCTGGAGGGCTGTGGTCCAGCACGTTGTGGTGATTTCCCTGCTCAGAAACACCTGGTTCACCTCACCAGTTAATTGCCAGGTTTAGTGAATGTGTTTCAGTGGAGGAACCATAAAACTGTGCTGGACACCGGCCCTCCAGGACACCCCTGCAATATACGGAATGAGCAAAATACACCAGTATATTACATTTACATTGTGCTGACAGACATTCAGCTTTTTGTTACTATACGGTTACACTACACTGGTTGTTGCTGTTTACAAGCTAACTATGCGGCCTAAATATTTTTATGAAACAAAGTCTAGTGCTACAGAAGCACTGCCGACACATGATATATTCAGAGAATATCAAAGCATTATTTAAAACAGTAATGTAACCCTATTGCCCCCAGTGTAAGCTTGTATAAACTGCAATCAAACTGCATGGAATTGTTCGACATCAAAAATGGGCATATATACAAGATGGCTGCTATTAGTCTTTACAGTATGTGATTATGCATTTACACAGTGTCATGCAGTGTGTCTGAGCTTGCACTAGTTTTTAGCTACATCGGCCCTGAAAATGGCCAGAAGAAAAAATCTAAAGAATAAACATCAAACACATTTGACTGACTACAGAAGAACTGTGCAACAAATGTACACAACTTTACACTTACTATAGATGTAGACAATCAGACACATGTCTGGGGTCCAAAATTTGCTTTCTCAGTTTAGCACTGAAGCTACAACACTAATCTCCCCAAAACCTCTCTAAACCGTCTCAGACTGCGTCCAGCTCTTCATTAAGTTGGTACAAAAAATGTCTTGGCTGACATGGCACATCCTAATCAGACACATTTAAATGTATTTTATTGCCTTTTTTTCTGGCTATTGTGGATTAATACTTTACTGATGAATGCTGTGGTTAAATGCACTTACACTTCATTGATTACTGCAGTGGCTTAAAAGTCTATGATATGCCGCATTTCACTGATTCTCTAAACATTAGTATTATGTAAGTGTGTAGTTTTACATAAACTAATGCAATACAGTATCGTAAGTGCTTTCTCTCCATCCTAAGTGTTTTCACAGTAGATGAGCCACCGAGTAAACAGTCAGCATTAAATACACGGCATGTATTTTCGGATTTGCATGTCAATGAGTCAGGGAAATGAAAGTCGAAAAGATGGTGACCAAGCTACCTGGCGTTCTCTCTGCCGTGAGACTTCAGGAAGTTTTTGTTACGGTTCTGCGAGAGAAAAACCACCAGCTCATCGTTGGTCCTGTTTGGGGACGATAGGAGAAAGGAGAGAGAGACATGAGAGAAAAAAAGAGAGAATATAAAAGAGCTGACTGGAGGCGAGCGGGGATGAATATGATGACTTCCTCTAGATGGAATTATCCGCTCCTGACAGGATTTGGTGGTCATCAACGTCTCTGTGTGCGTTGGGCCGTAAATGTCGATTTAGCTTTTCTTTTTTTTTTTTTTTCTTTTTTGAACTGCACAGTTGGCTGTGGGGATTATAAACTGCCAGGAAAGGCTCTGATGTGTCTGGAGGGGAAAAAAAAACTCCCAAACTGATAGACGAGAAAGAAAGAGAGGAATGTGCCAGCTTCACCAAACACCAGCACAAAGAGAGCTTTCACACCATGCAGCTCAGGGCCAATACCTGCAGCCACACATACCAGTGCCTTTACTGCTCACAGGCAAGGCTTGCATGGTCTAACCTGAGTGAAGAAGATATCACCTCTATGAACTCCATAGCAGGCAGCGAACGCCCCTGATGCACGGTAGAGGCACTTTGTATGCAACAGCAGCAACGCTTGAGGCTCCGTTATTGAGTGTTTGCATCACTGCAGGCATGGCAATGTGTCTCTTATGTGTATACCCTCGCATTTTCAGAATCATTTTGCAAAACCAGTTGGTGTGTAAATACACGTATAAATGGTAAACTGGTTCTGCGTTCTGGTCCCAGAGGCCCCCTGCACGTTTTATTGTTTTCCCTGATCATACAAATCAGTTTAAGCTGTGGTCACAGCAGACTAGATGTTCAGTTTTTGTAGCCTTGTGAAATGAGTGTGAGCGTTACTAGTAATGGAAGACTCTGAAAAAAGAAAAAAAAAATCGCCATGCTGTAGCAGTAAATAGTTACAGCACAAAACTAAACATAATTATATCAGAAAATGATATTCTTGCAGGGGTCGAATGAAGCTAACACACTACATGAAGAGCCACCCCCACAGAGGCCAGTGTTCAGGAGGCAGTGAGTTCAAGCACACTAAGTTCACCTCATTTGCCAAATTGGACTTAATGCAAAATTTCACACCAAACTTTAAAGCATAAGGCACAAAATCAATCTTCACTGATGATCCCATTGAAAAACGGAATAGGCGAGCGTGATAAACAAGGCAAAGCACTAAAATGAGCGGGGCTGTGGGCCATCAGGACCAGGGTTGCTGTACATCAGAGGTGTTCAATCTTGTCAGCTGAGGGTTGGTGTTTCTACAGGTTTTTATTTCAAACAAGCAGTAGTTCACCTGAATCAACTCTGTTTAAATAGCTGATCTCAGTCTTCAATCAACTATTTCATTGTTCTCCTGCTTTGTTGGAATAAAAACCTGTTGTTGTGGAGACTAATGAGTTTCCTGATCTGACCCAACCTCATCTGACCACACACACACACACACACACACACACACACACACACACACACACACACACACACACTACATTATTAACAGCGTATTAAGATTAAAGTAGAAAATACCAAGAAATAACATTATTCCATTAATATAACATTAACAGATCAAAGGTATGTTTCAGACAGAATAAAGGCTTACCTAGTGGGGAAGTCAGTGGCACTGAGGTTGATGAAGAAGTCCCACTTCCACTCAAGCATGGAAAGCAGGTCCTGCATGCTGCGCAGGTAGGCTTTCAGCAAGCTGGCCCCACCCCAGATGGTGACCATGCGCCAGGGTGTGGCCCTCACGTTGGGGTACAGCTCAGCCATCTGCAGAACTTCACGGTGCAGATAGTTGGACCGCTGCAGGGAACACACACAGAGGCCAGACAGTGTTTACACAACAGCCCTGAACAGCCCTGCTGGGTCAGCATCAACTTTTCCACTTTTCTGTTTCGGGAGAGGTACTGTACCCTGGCACTACTGTTCTCTGCCCATAGGAAGCTTCCAGCTGTGAACTCTAGCTTTGGTCAAATATACAGAGCAGCATCCAATCGAATACTGAGAAAAATCTGAAATGACATCTACAGTCCGAAATGTTTTAACTGGTAATGTTTTAGCCTTCTCATTAATATAAATTATAACTCGCCAAAGTGGTACATAATGACATACAATTATATTCTGGTGCTGAGGTATAGTCTAGGGAAGGGAAGGGGGGAACCAACTACAGCACATAAATAGTTTACACAAAATAGTTACACAATAGTCAGCCATGTCCTTGTCTATTACAAAGACACACCTACTAAAGAAAAAGATAAGGATAGAAGTATGTGCACCTGATCCCCATTTGATCCCTAAAGAACCAGTTCAATACAACTACACTGGGTACTGGGTCATGTATGATTGTGGGCAGACACACAACAAAGTGATGCCCTTTCAGTCTGTTTCTCAGTTTTGACCTTAAAAACGTATTCTTGGCTTTAGCTTTACTAAAATAAGATCATTGCACACACTGCCTTTGGTATACAGCTCAGTTTTTTTTTAATCTATTTTTATCTTTTTAGAACGGTTTCTGAGCCTTTAGGCTCTCGTATGCACTACAGTCTATCACAGAGAAGTGTGAAACCCACAGCTCTGGCAAAGGAAAACAGAATCTAAGTGTTAGATGTCTGACAGGAGAAACTTAGTCTGCTTAGTTCTGTGATTTATATACTTCTCTTTTTTTTTTTAAACTGATCAAAATATATTTAAGTGAGTATTAGTACTGTAACAATTCTGAATTAAAATCAAAATATATACTTTATCAGTCAATGGTTCGGCACATGGTGCACCACAGATTTCAAAAGATGCACGAAGAAACGAAGGCAAAACTCACTAAAACTCACTGCACTTACGACAGGTAGGTAGAGTATTCAAGCAACAGAGAGGTCTTTTACAGTCACAGCACGCTACTGCAAAAACATTGGTAAAGCAGTACCTGTAGCCACTTAATTATCTTTAAAATACTTCCATTTTGCTTTAAAATGTATGCTAAATAAAACAAATATGAAGTTTAAAGCTAAATCTGAAGGTTACATTTCCCCCCCCAAAGCTGAACCATGATACAAACCAAACCATGGCTCAGAAACCAAGGACTAAACTGCATTGCGAAAAGGGTAAATCTGTGTGTGTGGTGTTCTGTAGCACTTTTTTTATCTATAAAAAAGGTTAGAACTTAAAGGAAATAGCAGATGACATAATGATTCAAAGTAATCCACTAGGAACAGGACTGAGGGCAGGTTGGCATTTTTTCCCCTCTTTTCTAATTATAATAGCCCACTCTAGGTTGGCAACCTTGTGAAATGAGAAGAAAATACATTACTGCATGTGGGTGTGCTACAGAGTTTTAGATTCTAGCTCTCAATACCTAATTATATTTAGAGCACAATTATATAATGATATTTTAAACATAATGGAAATGTTTCCTGTGAAAAGCTTTGTCCTGCCTCCTTGATGCCTGGGGTGATTCTGAGAAGTGCATGCGGAAAAAGAAGAATGGCTAGAGCTCTCTTGGAGAGAAGTTTCTTAT
>JBBIGA010000027.1:12310722-12323923 GCA_037576975.1 Alestes dentex | reverse complement strand
AATGAGTTATAAATCAGGGCATTTTTTCTGCATGAAACTTTAGAATTAAGAAACACAAGCAGATCCTTCTTGATTTTCAACGTAGGGAAAGGCAAATTGCGACACATTATGGCGTCTCATCCATATCGTCTACAAAACAGTACGTCAGACCCGTTTGGTGATGAGAGGGAACCACAAAAAGAACGGAGACAACAATACAAAATACATTTTTAAACAGACCAGAGAATGATTCACACCCAACAAACAATAAAAACCCAGCGATGTGACATGGTGAGGGCCCAGGGGCACAAGTTTGTTTACTCTTATTTTTTTGTCTTGTTTTTTTTATTTTTTATTTACAGCTCCAATCTGAGCTATTTTTAAATACAAAGCCACCTCATTTGGGAGAAATCTGGGAGGAAGCAAGTAACAGGAAACCGAGATTTCTAATGAGGACACTGAGTCACGATGAAGGGGTGGATCAAGCCCCACTCTCGGTAAGAAAGCAAAACACTGCAAAAGCTCAGGCCAACAATAACTCAATGTAGTGCCTTCTGATAGTGGACGACAAAGTAGCTAAAAGATACTTTCATGATACAAAATGTATATGCAAGCAAGTTGTTATTGTGCCACTCATAAAGACGGCTATGAAACCATTAGTAAGAAGTTTTTACTTCAACAGGAAGGGGATCGACAAATGTCAAAAATAAATGAGTATGTTCTCTGGAAGTGCTGACAATACACAGGATATGCATCATCACACACCCCTAGCGTCTACACAGAAGGCTGAGCAGGCCTCAGTTGGAACAAACACATGAACAACAAAGAACAATAACAAGGAAAGAGAGTGAAGATCCACTGATCAAGTGAGTGAGAGAAAAGGTGAAAGAGAAAGAAAGAGCATCCAATGAAGTGGGCTGGTAGGGGCTGTAAATAGAATAAAGAAAGTGGAACTGGAGGGTTAACATGGTCTAAGCTCCCTAATAAGATCTCTGTCAGGGAGAGACCAAGTGGCCTTGGCCTTATCGTCGTCCTCTCCAGCAGCCCCAGTTACACAGTCCCATTAATTAGGCCTGCAGCTCCCGGCCCAGCCCCTTCCACCCAGCTGGGCACTACAAGCCAGGGTTATAACTTCAGTAAGAAGTTATAGGATAGTTTAAGGATAAAGGATAGTTTAGTTGTTCTTTATATGTCTTTTAAGAAGACTTGCCATTGAAAATGGGCCCTTTTTTTGGTAATAAAGTACACATTCTATGTGCAACACGGTAAGGAGCTTTTAAAGAAAATACATAGATCTGCTTCACTGATTTTGTAGGGTTTTATAGAGATACTAAAATTGTACATATTTATTCATTCTGTAGTCTGTACAGAAAGGTTGTTCAGGAACACACTGTTTTTCGGCATTATGATGCACCGGGACATAATTGCTTTTAGTTTACATAACAGCTGAAGGTCAATAAGCAAACATTACTCACTGCTGCCCTCTAAACCTGTTATTAACCAGAGCTGAAACAACTGCAGTTGACAACATAAAACTGCCCTTTCTGTATTTACATTGCGATCCCACCAAGAGAGAGTTCATGACTTAACCTGAAGAGGGCAACAGTTATAAGGTAGTACCGATGTGAGCGTTTAGCATAAGAGAAAGAGCAACAACCATGGCAGAAAGCCCAAAACCTGGGAGGAATTTCTTATCTTCAACCACGTGAAAAGCAACATCTTTGTCAGAGTGGTCAGTAAACAGTATCATTCCCTTCACATCAGAAAACAAAACTACGAGGGTATTTAAAAAAAAAAAAACTCTCAGCACTTTTATATTTTCATTGAATATGGTGAAGGATGGTAGAGTAGTAATTGGGAGTGTCTGAGAGTGTCATGTGACTAGTTCTGTCTGGCATGCCAGACGTAATTTAATTTGTTTTTGAAATTCTTAAAAAAAATAGTAAAAAAAACAAACAAACAAAAACACTAAAACGTTTTGAATGTCCCTTGTATTATTGTTTCCTGAATACAAACAGCTTGCACTTTAAGTGACTGTTCAGAACAAGCCACTGTTCCGCTTACAGAAAGAGCTAAAGCTCACCCTATCAGTGGAATACTCGTCACTGGTATACATACGTTCGTATACAGTTCGTTTAGACAAATATTTAGCAACTATTTAAAAGTGCTTAATTAAAACTCATTCTGTAAACACAGCTTTCAGGTATTATCTGCTCTCCCCGAAAACCTATTTGTATTATTATTACATTTATTAATTCTATGATTCTACACTATTCTAATTCTAAAACATAAAACGTAAGTGAGCTATGAGATCAGTTTACACATATATTAGCTCACAGTTATTGGCAGGCTTAAGACAAATGCATTAAACAGAGCGACATATGGTTTTTCCCCAGAGATGATCTGTTTGTCCGGGTTGTTAATTCTTTGTTAACTCTTCAGTACCACAGCTTGTCAAAACATTGCAAGGAAATGTTATTGAAACAAAACAATGTTTTCCCTGAAAATGTCAGTGGAGTAACAAAATTTATTCTGAACTTCATTCAAATTAGTTTGAGAAAGCAGCAACAAAAATGCCAAGCATTAGTAATCCTTTTTATTTCTGCAGCCCTAAGAGACATCAAATAAGACAAAATTTACTCACAGCTGTATCTCATCTAAACAAACATTACTCACCTCTGCCCTCCATTTGTGTTTACATCCATTAAACAAAGACTACATAATGCAGCCTGTCGTTGTGTTAACAAACATCAAATAAACCACATTACTTACCTCTGCCCCAACTGTGTTAGTGAACATCATAAACAAATACTACTCATCTTTTTTTTTTTTTTTACTCATCACTAACCACTAAAGGCATTACAGCACAGGAAGGTAGATTTTTTTTTATTGCTGTTTTCATAAAGCCCATGACATGCTCCATTTAATATGTTCACAGAGTTCTGAACTGAACTATACTAAATAAAACAAAACCTAATATATTCAAAACTACAACCTTGTTACAGGACAGCTGCTGTGACCCTCAGAACAACCAGAAGGAGACGATTCCTCCCACTAATTTCCTCCCACTAATGCAGTATTTGATGGTGTAAATGCATATCCGTCAGTTAGGATGGATGGAGGAATATTACAACGTGGTACGTAAGGGGCAAATCTGTCATGTCTACTATTTCAGTCAATCTACCATCAAAGCAAGATTAGATGAGACTTCATTCTTAGAAAGGTACCATGTATTAAATCAATGGTCCCATACCCCCACAGACATTAAAGCTACTGCTGTGTATCATCTTGCTCAGCCCAGCCTTGTACAAACATCAAGCAATATATCAAACATGTTTATGATGCGATAACATACAACAGACATTCACTGGTAGAATTCGCGTAAAAGACGGACAGAAAGACAGCCCGACAGACTGACTAGAGGGAGTGCACATATCTAGCCGATATCTATCCCAGTTTGTTGGTATACCAGATCATACACACCCATTAATTGCCAGGTTTACTGGGTGTATCTGAACAGGGGAAGTGCCAAGTTCTAGACTCAGCTCTAGAGTCACAGTTATGCAGTATTAGTGTAATGTATGTGAATATATGACAACAGTATAACTACCGGTAACATCACCTACAACACAAAGAAACACTACAAACATGTAACCAAAGTGCTAATGGCAGAGTAGTAATCACAGCAGGCACGACTGAATCACGTTTATGAACACTGAATACACAGTTCACGAGAAGTATACACGTCTTAACAAGTTAGTAACAGGTCTTCAATTCATTCCTGCAAATGGCATCAAACTAAATCATATTTCGTATTTTCTATTTATACTGTATCCTTTTTGCACTGTGTTTCTTATGCTGCTAACAGAGAGCTGCTAAACGGTGTTTCACTGTTCCTGCAACAGTGACAACGATCTATCTTATCTTAAATGAAAGAATTCCCCTGTCAGAAGGGGCCAAAGTAAGTGGAATTCTTCCCAAAGAGGAAGCAAAATATTTAACTATCAGAGCATATTGTAACCTTGTCGAGTACTCATAATTCAATAACTTCAGTAATTTTGATTTTATTCAGACATGTAAATGCTATGAAGGCCCAACACAATTAGCATTGACACAATAATAAATGGGACTGTCTTCAGCTCACAACGGATCTCAAAATTAGGCAACAACACAATTTAGCTGAGTTAGAGTGAGGAAATGGCCTATGTCATATCAAGTTTATTTTCCCATCTACAGCATGAAACAACAACCATGTCTGCCATTATAGCAGCCTTTGCAAGCACCATATTTACCCGCTTGGTTTGGTGTCGCTGGTTTAGCAATTTAGCTAGTCTTCGCTTACATTAATACAAAAAATCTGAAGATGGATCACCTAAAACTGGCACTACTCCTTACCTCAAGTGCAGTGAACTGGTAAACCCAGTACTGTATGTTTTAATATGTTTCAGTATCAATTTCAGTCCTCTGGGAAACAGGACTAAAAGTATGAGGTTAATGGTTGTGATACTAACAGCATAAAAAAACTTGTTTCTGTTATTATAATATTTATTATAATATTTAGTAGCTGGTGCAAAGATCGCCTAGCAATACCACATTAGCAATACAGGCTGGTGAGTTGCCTCTGCAAAAGGAAGGTTGGGGATTAGAATCCCAGGACCCTTGAGCAAGGTACCATCCCCACACGCTGCGTCACTGGCTGCCCACTGCTTGACTTCGTAAAGGGATTAAATGCAGAGAAAGAACTTCACACTGTTCACTCTGTGTGCATGTGCGACTGTAAGAAGCACTTTACATTAATCTGGACTTAAATGTTAAATTCATGTTAGGAAAAAAATTTGCCATGAAAGTGAGAGAGTGAGAGTGAGAGTGAGAGAGAGAGAGACACTTCCAAAACATTATCTTCATGTTAATTGGCAGCTAATCACTGTAGAATCATGGAGAAGGTACATTTTAATAGATTTTTTAAAAAGAGTGACAGCCTTGGCCTCAGCTTCTGTCTATAGTGGGAAAATGCCGTACACTGCACCCCCTTTCAGTAAGCAACAGCAACCGCCTCAGGGCTTTATTGAAAACTGCAACTCCCATATGTTCAGGTGCAAGAAGGAAATGTTGCTCTTGCTGCAGAGTTTGACAGTAACCTTAAAAAACAGATCAGCTGTTTCTAACAGACAACAGCCAAATTACTCATTGCCAGCAGGGATCATGAATTTTCATGGCAGATTACATCTTTTTTTATTTTAATTTTTTTAAAAACACCTAGGTTGGCTGATGGCTTCATTTTAGGTTGATTATTTAGCTTCTGATTTTAATTCAAAGCTCACACTCTGCAAGCAAAGTAACAATGCAAAAATATGATTTGCTCGTTAATGGTTCATGCTGACATTTTTAATTTTTAAATGAAAGCTGTTGATCTAAGTATCAAAGTATCATATGTGCTACACAGGAAGTAAGAGGTCACTGACTTTAGCACAAGGGGTCATGCGTAATTATGCTACGTTTAGGTACAGGTGTAACAGCAGTATTCAGATACAGCATGAGTGCACTCACCTGCCACACACTGTTTAATTTTATGAGATAAGTACACAAAAAACGTCCAAAATGAAATAATAAATTTGGCAATCACAGGGTTAAAAATCTGCCAATTCCAATCATGCATGCCTGAATGTCAGTCACATTATCAAAGACACCTTAATCCCTTCCAGGCCGCAAGGCATGTACCAAGAGCTGCAATAAACATAAGGCAGCTTTATTTTAACTGGTATCGACACTATGTAGAGATTACAGAGCTCATGACACCTTATCTGTGGAGACAGAACAATGAGAGCTCTCTCAGCTTGCCAGACAGACAGCATGGAATGTAAACGCAAACTTTGAAAGCATGCAAAGCATAACAGAAAAATGACATTTGAAAACACCTCATCCTGCAGTGGGACGAAGACAGCTTCCCGCAACTGCACACACAGGCATGCTGATGTGGGCGTGCAAGTATGCAAGAAGAGAGAAAGAAAGAGACCAAGAGAGATGAATACCGTAAGCAAGGCCCACCAGTTAATGCTGCAGTGAGACAGTGTGGCCAAATCTGGGCCTTCGCCACACGCCCCTGGCCTGCATGCAGCAAAGGACTGTGGGAACAGGGGGCGAGCCAGAGACCACATGCTCCAGACCAACTGTCAGACGGCACGAACCACCGGCTCCTCCACCAGAAACTCCTCCATTATGCAGCCCTCTCCAAACTGGGCCTTTCGCCCACAAAATACCAAGTTTACCCAACAAATGCACTGGAGAGGGGTATAGAGAGCTCGCTCTCGATGCGTCAAGACACGCACCGAACACCCACTCGAAAACACTAACAATAGGCTGTGAGCTGTGTGAAACAAATGCTAGAGCAAAGGGTATTTTAATGAAAATCGGGGGGGGGTTCTTCTTTGCTTTATTTTTATTGTTACAAGCATTTACATGCACAGCAGTCTTCCAATCCTTTATCTTCTTTAAACTGTCCATATAGTGGAACAACAATGCCTCAAACTAAACAAGGGAACCAGAAATCAGCTTCGCCTCCATCTTTGATTTTTTTTGTAAATAAACATGTCATGTAGTGGGAGATAGCACACACTTGCTTCAAACAACATACATCTACATTTTACAAGGATTGTGTACTTTAAGACTGGTACACTTTACATTCATGTAAAATTAAAAGACATTATTGTAATTCATGTACACATTAGACATACAAATTTGCCTACATTATACAAAGATGTTTAGAAAACATGCCTAAACTGATTCAGCTCTTCCCCTTGTGCTTGACTTGCGATGTGTAACACATCTTTAGCATCCTCACTTGGAAATTCACATATTTCTCACAAGCTCATTTCAACAGCTGGAGCCACGCATGGGAACGTTGAACCAGGTAGCTTAAGGTTTGCATTTAAAACACATGTTTGTCCTATTTATTGTAGAGTGTTTTCACAGCCTACGAAGGTATGTCATCTATAAAAGACATACACGGCTACTGTATGTTCGTTCATTTCAGTGAACAGAAGAGATGTAGAATAGCCTGTCAGATTCTTTTGATGTGGATATTTAGCAACAATAACAATAGTAAGCCTAATAATAATAATAATATAAGAAAAACCAGAAGACTGGCTTTGACCTCTGTCTTGCATACCCCTGCTGGTGCTCCAGCTCTTCTTAAAGCATGACACCCCTGCATGTGGTTCTGCTGTGGATGTGTGTCTGCAGTCTCTGCACACTAAAACTTCAGTACTTCAACATATTCACCACATAAAACTGATAAGTGTAATAATCTGGTTACTATAATCACATTATTACATTTTCAAACCATTTGTAATTCATAGTGTCATCTTTAATTTGGTCTGGAAACTGTAATTGATTTAGTAAGACAGAACAGAATTTTTCCATCAGAGGCCATAGTGTCTGCAGCTTATTGGTTTTTTGGCTGATGACAGGAACCAAAGATATGATGTCGCTTTGTCTGAAACCTAATGCTGAAATCCTAGGACATCCCAAAATGCACACTGTACCATATGGAGCTTTTTTGTACACTTGTTCAATAATTCAATAACTGACTAGTCGATTGACTGTGACTGTGGAGCAGCAAAACAACAGCCCCTCTTTGTGATGTTAGAAAGCATCACAAAGAGCTTTTGTCCAAAAAAGTCAACTTCCTTTCCATGAGTGACACCACTGGCAACTAATCAACCAACTGCTGCAGCCCTACAGTAAGAATCTCAAGTTAATGCCTGCTTTCACCAGATGCACATTTAAGTACACAGGTGATAAGGGTCAGGTTGACACCAAAGCATTGTGCAGTAATTCATCTCCTTCGTTTTCTCGGAGAGCGAGAATCAATGGCCTCTTTCATTACTCTCCCATCATGCCCAGTGTACTTGCCTAGAGAGAGGTCACACTCGCCCGTAAACCAGACTGTGGCGCGAACACTTCGCTCATGCGTCTTGTGCAAACAGCAAAAAAAGATAGCATATGATAAAAAAGGGTCTCTCCCTCCAAGGCCCGTGGCCTTAAGCCCTGTCAGGACCATTACATTCAGCAGGGTCCCTGCGGTCTGGTCGGGGACAAGAGTTGTCATGCCGAAGTCCCTGCAGCTACTCCTCATCATAGATGACACGTCACGTTTACAGTCCACGTTTGCACTAGGGCTTGTACCCGAGGGCTGTTTTAGCTGCATCTCAGCCACTCCAGCTCGCTCAATACAGCAGAATTCCTCCCAATGGGAAGAAACATCTGCTTCTCCCCTCGACTCAAGCCATGGCTTGTTCTATAAGAAATATGAGTGCACTGTAACAGAGTGTGCAGGTGCAGAATCCTTAACACTCTTTTCCTCATGTGTCCAACAGTGCCAAGCCCATACCCTTAGTCACCATTCGGAGGCTTCTACTTGGAGAGCGAGAGTGAGGTGAGATGTAGAGAGTGTGCGTACCCATGAGGGCTAATTATGAGTGGGGCTTCTGGAAAACTTTCCAGCGCGGATGCAGGCTGCTCCAGTTCAGGAGGGACAAAACAAGCAAAACAAGGCTTGCCTGCCTCGCGACCAGATTAAAGTTATGCTTCACCCCGAAAATAACAACGAGGGCTAATAATGAATGAAAGCCAGAGGGGACCCATTAACACAAGCTCATCTTTTTAAAGCCCCCCCCCCAAAAAAAAAACAACTCTTCATCCATTATTAGCAAGGCTGGCATTTTTGGGGGGTTATGTGTTCCCTCAGCATCTCAGAAAGGATCACGTCTCTCGTCCATGTGCAGCCCACTGCTCCAGCAAAATCTATGCTGAACGTGGCACTTTATTAGGAGAGCACTGTATCATATATCAGGCCTTACTGACAGGCATGAGCTTCTGCTACCTCACATCAAGCTACACATTCCTACAGCAATCTCAGCAGACCTGCCTGTAAAATAAAAGGCAAACTCTCACCTTGAGGTTCAGTGTTAAGACTGAGAGCTTAACCGTCTAGCAGCCTACAAGGCTCTTAGTCATCTAGGTCACTGAACTGACTAGTATGTAAAGGCTCACATGCTTGCGGTACATTGGTGAAGGCGGTTCACCACTAATTTAAGGGATCTAATGTTGATCCTCAACATGGTACAAGTCTGCCCGTCTCAACTTACCACTGCTGAACAGTCTTCCAGTCATTGTGCCCCAGCTTTTTAAGAACATAATGCGATCCCAGTGATCTAAAAGGCATTTGGCAAGCAGCCTAGCTTTCAGGTTCCCCTTGACCAAGTCCCACCCCTTAAGTGATCAGGCCCCATCTATGTAGCATATACACTATATGGACAAAACTACTGGGACACACCTGTTTTTTCAGGGTTTGAGCTAGGCCCCTTACTTCCAGTGCACCAAGACATTTTGGGCAAAGCCATGCTTCCAACTTTGTGAACAATTTTTGGGAAAGGCCCTTTTCTATTCCAGCATGACTGTCCCCCAGTGCACAAAGCAAGGTCCATAAAGACATGGTTGGATGAGTTGAGCGTGGAAGAACTTGACTGGCCCACACAGAGCCCTGACCTCAGCCCCATCCAACACCTTTGGGATGAACTGGAACGGAGATTGTAAGCCAGGCATTTTCGTCCAACATCAGTGCTTGACTTCATAAAAGCTCTACCACAGAAACACTCCCGAATCTTATGGAAAGCCTTCTATGAAAAGTGGATGCTGTTCTAGCTTTGCATAAGCGATCAACTCCTTATTAAAGTCTATGTATGTAAACGCAGTGTCATGACAGTCCCTGTTGGTGGCATGCTCAGGCGTCCCAATACTTTTGTCCACGTAGTGTAAATCAGTGCACATTTAATCACAGACAATCTGACCCCGTTACGACGCTGGGAGAGCGATTAGGAGATCAGGAGAGCCACAACAGCACAGACACGACAGCACATTCCTCACACCCGTTGTAATTTAACGTGGCTGGTCACTGTCAGATCGTAGCCTGCTTTACCATCACACCAGACATTCTGAAGCATTACAGACACGTTAGTTTCATTCACGCTTTCTATTCTGATGAGCTGGATAACTGGATAACTACCAAAATGCAGAAGTTAAGTTTCACAACCATGCCACGACATTGCTAACCAGTTAAGAGCCAAAGGACGGCATTATCTCCACATAAACACTGAGGAAAAACAGCTAGAAGCTACACCTATAGGTTTCTTCTGTTACAACATTGACACCAATGGAAGAGTTTTAATGAGGGGTGGACCCGTTTACATTCATATACATCAACGGACATTAACGTTCATGTACAGACAGGAGGCTATTTAGCACATTTTACATATAATTCGTGTGTATGAATATAGTAACGGCAAATGAAACTGCAAACCGGTCAAATTAGACGCTGTTAAAATACAGAATTACAGTTTTATTGCAAAGTGTCGCCGCTAAGTTGGCTAGCTAGCTGACTGGAGTACACATCATATGGAAAGCTGGCTAGCTGGTTAGTTTCTCGTTTCTCCAAGGCAGAGGCGTTTTAAAAATCGTCCTCACCTCCGCCTCTCCTTCCTCCAGACTCCGCAGACTCCATACCACCAAGCCCTGGATCAGGAGGATGGTCAAAGCGGCGGCGATAGCGAGTTTGTACCGTCGGAGCAGCTTCTGTACACGGGTGCTCGCCACCATTTTCCTTCCCCCGTGGTTTACATTCGGCAATGAATCGCGTCTAAGAGAACGACTCGGTCGGAAGAGTCGGTTCTGTGAACAGCTTCATTGAAAGGTCCTGGTGAGCCAAACGATTCTGAATCCGACTCGGAGGCTGGACTGAATGAACACACTCGCCACCTCTTCTGATTCCAAGATTTTATCAGTCAGTAGCATTTTAACCCCGACACGAAAACAATACAGTGTTTAATAATACAGTATTACTTTTTCATAATTCATCATCCATCATCACCGTCGTCTGTCTATCTATCTCCTTTTTTCGCCTTTAACTGAAATCATTCAAGTTTGCAAAACATTACAGCCCTACATTTATATTGCGCATTACTAATGTATTATTATTTAATGAATGTTCGCCCATTTTACTTGGATTTCATTATTAGGCTGAGATTTATGTTTGTATTTATTTATTATTTATTTGTTAGTTTACTTATTTTCCAAGTGCCTGTAACAGAAATAATCTCAACTGGCAAAACATTATGGTCCCACATTCATGTTGTGCATTACTAATTTATCCTTTTAATTTGTTTGAATTTGTTTGTTTGAAACTTTGATTTGTCCCACAAAATCCTTAATAGAAATACAGTAGTCTCACTCCTTGCATATGCTGAACACTATACGTTAAGTGAGGGTTTTCTGCTACTCTTTTGTAAATTCTCTACAAAACACAATGTACTTAAAATGTGCTTAACCCTACCTTAATTTACCACTGAAAATACACCACACCCCTTCATTTGAATTAAGTGGCCATTCATTTGTAAAACCAACCCCTTCATTTTACCTTAAAATTTGATTTAAGGCATGAGTGTGAACCCCCTTAATCTTAAATTTAAGGCGTTAATTCAGGAGGTTCTATTATTTAAGTAGTATTATTTAACCCCTTAATCAGCCTTAATCTGGTCTGTGCACTTTTCCCTTAATTGTTCTTAATCTCCTTAATGGGAAATTGAGGTAATTTTAAGGGGTAAAATTAAGGGGTTTGGTTTCATAGTGAGTGCAGCATTGTAAATACATGTAGTATTATAACAACTCCACAGATTTGCCCAGGACAAAAGAAATGCTCTCGACCATTGATCCCAGACCCTGGAGTCCAGGGGGTCCAGCATCCAGCACAGTTTGGTAGTCCCCCTCCTCAAACGCATTCACTAAACCTAGCAATTAACAGGTGAGGTGAACCAGATGTGTTTGAGAAATCACCAAATGGTGCTGAACGCCGGCCCTCTGAAAAGTAATCTGTTCACGGCTCAATCAATCAAAAGACATTCTTCATTAACAGTAGATGGTGCTACAACACAGGAGGGGATGTCCCAGCTCTTCATGCTGGTAAAGGCAGCCCCAGCAAATCACCAACTTCAATAGCGTACACTGTGGTCAGAGAGAAATAAATACGATCTTTGGCTTTCTGATTGGTTGTTTCATTAATGAGCCAGTTGTAAAAAACCAAACCAAAACAGCCCGCCCACACAGATTTGGCCCCAAATGCTTGCACTTTTTTCAAAAGTTCCTCCTTCCCTCAAAATGTGTCATCAGAAGATTGGTTTTCTAGTCTTTAATCAATAAAAATATGACTAAAACTTTTGGTCCACCATAGTTGTTTCCATTAGCCAGCCAGTGGTAAAAAAACAACCAAACAAACAAAAACAGCCCGCCCACATAGATTTGGCCTAAAATGCTTAAACTTTTTTTCAAAAGTTCCTCCTTCCTTCAAAATGCATCATCAGAAGATGGGTTTTCTAGTCTTCAATCAATACGAAATACACCTGAAACTTCTGTTCCACCGTAGTTGTTTCATTTGTCCGCTAGAGGTAAAACAAACAAACAACAACAAAAAACAGTCTGCCCACAAGTTCCTCCTTCCTTCAAAATGCATCATCAGAAGGTGGTTTTCTAGTCTTTAATCCAGGGGTGTCAAACTCCAGTCCTGGAGGGCCGGTGTCCAGCACAGTTTGATGGTTCTCCTCCTACAACACATTCACTAAACCTGACAATTAACTGGCGAGGTGAACCAGGTGTTTCTGAGCAGGGAAATCACCAAACCGTGCTGCACCACGGCCCTCAAGGACCAGAGTTCGACACCCCTGTATTAATCAATAAAAATACCCCTGCAACTTTTGGCCCGCCACTGTTAGAGGCACATGGTCTACACTTTACAGTATGTTTTGTGAGGGTTGCAGCTTACAGTAAGATTTGTGAGGGTTACACATTAAAGTAAGTTTTGTGAGGGTTACAGTTTACAGTATGTTTTGTGAGGGTTACACTTTACAGTAAGATCCGTGAGGGTTACAGTTCATAGTATGTTTTGTGAAGGTCGCAGTTTACAGTAAGATTAGCGAGGATTGCAGTTTAGAGAACGTTTTGTCAGGTTTACATTATGTTTTGTGAGGGTTGCAGTTCAGAATAAAAATTGTGATGGTTACAATTTAGAGTGAGATTTGTGAGGGTTACACTTTACAGGATGTTCTGTGAGGGTTACAGTTTAGAGTAAGTTTGTGAGGGTTACAGCTGACAGTATGTTTAGTGAGAGTTACAGTTT
>JBBIGA010000027.1:12288955-12307016 GCA_037576975.1 Alestes dentex | reverse complement strand
GGAGAGTGGGGTGAGTTGTGCCAGTTTTTACTTAAAGTGACTTTAAAGCGAGGCCATGACAGTAATGCTTCCAACTATAATATATACATATATTTCAGGATGTGGTGCATCCCTGGGAACAATCACTTCGGATCTGAAATATAGTATTTGAGAAATATAGCTTTCAGAAAAAAAGTGGTCTCGTGGCACAGCTTGGCCCTGGTGCGTGAGTTGTGCCGTTGGAGAGAATACATTTTGGTAAATTGAGCCATTGATTATTGAAGTAAAACAGTATATTTTGATCTCAGAAACTGTAATTCTATATAAAAGCTAAACAAATTCAATACAAAATTGCTCATTTAAGGTTTATTTAAAGTTATTTTACAACATCAAAGGCCAAGACTTCCCCCCACGTTGTGCCTATTAGAGAGGTTGCTGCAGGAGTGTGGCATGACAAATGGTGGTGTGCTTTAAAGGCTCCAAACCAATCATGTCCTAGAAAAGATTAAAAGTTTCTTAGCATTATTAGCATATCTCTTAATTTGTCCCATTATTGAGCCATTGCAGTTTACATTCAGATTTACACAAGTTGAAGCTATATGCTCTATACAAGTACCCAGTTTTGCTTCTCTGTGAACTATCTGCATGGTGATAACTGATAATAAGCATTTCCGGGGGAAATAATTATTCATGCTCCCTATTACTTTTTCTTAATAAATGCACACATGAAATGATATTAAATAACCAATTGTGGACCAATAGCCTGTCTCGATTTTAGATTCACTGCCCAATCAAAAGCCTTTACGGCCCATCAGTGGTCCGTGGCCCAGTGGTTGAGAAACCAGGCTCTAGAGGAGTGGAAGCCCTGCCTTTCTTCTTTTTATAACTCTGTGGCATGATGATCTATTTCTATTTTTGGTCTAAAATTAAGAATGTCACATACTTTTAGTGATAAAATGTAAGAATACAATGTACAATTACAATAAAATAATTTGTTTAAAATATTCATAAGTGCGAGTGAGTTGTGCCACTGGCACGACTTAACCCAGGCCCTTAGGCACAAATCACCCCAACCCCACCATTTTGGGAAAAAATGCATCATCCAGTAGTTTTGAGCAAACATCATGCTAGCTGAATAGACCCATAGCGGAGGTTACCAAAGTCCTAAAACATGTGTGAAATGTTTTCAAACGAACTTTGAACTTTTTTTAACTTAAATGTGCTTGTCTCTCATGCAATGAGGCTCTCTGTTTTTGCAGGATGAGTAAAACGGCTGACTCTTCAAAAATGTGTGCTCACATGACCAATTTCTTCTATGATCCCCTAGAAACAGGGGGTGGCACAACTTCCCTCCTGGCACAAATCACCCCACTTCCCCCTACGATTTGTGAGGGTTACACTTTACAGTATGTTTTATGAGGGTTGCAGTTTACAGTATGTTTTGTGAGGGTTACAGTTTTCATGTTGGCTGGAGAGTCCCTTTTCAGTGAAACAAGCACAGCTGAAGGAGGGAGCAGGCACTTTTATTTCACTACCAGCACCTTTTAGAAAGCCCAGAGTACTCCGTTCCTCTCCTGGCCAACCAGGGAATGCTGTGGGAATGTCCTGCCATGACTCTCTGAGGCTGGTCTTGCTGCCTTCACACTGTAAGTTCAGTGTTTTGTTTTGTTTTGTTTTTGTTTTGTTTTCCTCCATTAGCATACTCAGACCAGCCTCCACTCTTTCACGCTCTCCTGCTCGCGTCACTGCAGCTTAAAAGATGGACGGAGGGGAGTCGTGACTGTCATTCACAACTTTTGCCCTCCAGGACGGGGGATCGCACCGAGATGGTGAGAGAGAGGGAGAGGGAGAGGGAGGGCAGAGGGAAGTCAAACTTCACTGTTTAGCTGCTATGACACGACTCGACCCAGTCCTCCGAGATGTCCACCGTCGTTTCTCCAACCGTCTCGTCCACGGCTTTCCCAGCGGAACAGCTCACCATCATCGTGGCTTCATGTAAGTCATGACTTTTTACTGAAAATACAGCTCATTCTCCCTCTCAGCATGACCCTCAACTGAGCTCCACTACATTATCGCGTTTAGATATACAGGGCTGGTTATAGGAAGCATTTTATTTCTGCAATTATTTTATTCTTTCAGTTATGATGTACTACTAACTACAATGTACACTACATGGACAAAAGTATTGGGACGCCTGACCATCACTCCAACAGGGACTTTAATGACATTGCATTCAAATACATAGACGTTACTATGGAGATGGTCCCCAGCTCTAACAGGCTCCAGGAGGCTTTCCACAAGATTTTGAAGTGTTTCTGTGGGAATTTGTGCCCATTCATTTATGCAATTATGAGGTCAGGCACTGATGTTGGGCGAGAAGGCCTGGCTCGCAGTCTGCGTTCCAGTTCATCTCAAAGGTGTTGGTTGGGGTTGAGGTCAGGGCTCTGTGTGGGCCAGTCAAGTTCCTCCACACCGAACTCCTCCAACCATGTCTTTATGGACCTTGCTTTGTGCACTGGGGCACAGTCATGCTGGAATAGAAAAGGGTCTTTTCCTCAAACTGTGTCCACAAAGTTGGAAGCATGGCGTTGTCCAAAATGTTTTGGTATGCTGAAGCGTTAAGACTCCCCTTCACTGGAAGTAAGGGGTCTAGCCCAAACCCTGAAAAATACGTATGTCCCAATACTTTTGTCCATATAGTTAATGAACCACAGGTGACTCACACAGTTATGAGGATGGGTGCATGGAAGTGTTTTGATAAAATGAATTAAATCCACCAATAACCCTGTCTTTTTAACTCTCTCTTTTAAAGGATATTAAATAAAACTGACAGAGTAATAGTTTATGGAACTGTCCTAGAGAAGAGCCTTAATCACCAAGATCAACAAATAACCTCCTTTGTCTTCAGTGTTTTTTAAACCTTTATGATATGAAACTGCCTGTTCTTAAACCGTTCTGACTAAAATGAAGCTTGCTAAATAGTTTTCGGCTTGTATGTCTGGCTCTAGGAAAACTTCGTGAGAGAAAATTGATATGTACATTTTTTGTTTTCTCATTTAGAAAAAAGGTTCTGTAAAGAACCTTCCATTGTAATGTGCTTTAGGGAGTCCAAGTGTTTCTTTTAGAAAACTAGCCCTTTTTAGCATCTTTATTGTTTAAGACTGCATCAGGCTCAGCCTTCACTGTGTTGGTAAACTGGAACAGTTGTTAAAATGAAAATGACCGCAGGCGGACAGTCTGATTGATGAGTCCCTCTTTTTCTCTGCTCAGTTTCTTGCTTGGTGTTTTTCGTGGTCATCGCCGTCCTGCTGTCTCTGCTTTTCCGGAAGGACCCTCTGTGCTGCAAAGTCAGGGCTTATCAAGAGTCGCATGGAGACTTGGTGAGAACCTTCTTACTCATACTTCTCTGCATCTCGCCCTCCAACCGCAAACAGTCAGGGCAGTGACGAGCCAGCAGGCTGTGAAAAAGCCAAGTCAGCCCTATTTTGCCTGTCCTGTGCTGGGAGGAACTGTTGCTGTTGGTTTTATCAGAAGCCTGTTTGGTGGTCTGGACAAACACTGTGTAGATTACACTTCCTTTTTTCTTCAAGATATCTCTGCCCGAACCCAACCTAGAGATATCTCCCTTTCTTGGAGATATCTCCGCTCGAACCCAGAGTTGTTATTAGGAAGCATTCCAAATGTTTCAGCTCAGATAAGGGAGTAGGTATGTGTCATGAACATTAGATATGGTAAATTCAGCAAAGCTATTTTTTAACTTTAATGCCAAGGGCCTGGACGTGCATCCATACTTCTCTTCCTCATTCTCATTACTTCATCGGTTACGTATTACTTTTATGGTAGTTAATGATTCGTTTATAGTAGTAACTGAATGATTAGCCTTAAAGGAAGTGTTTCTCAACTGTTTCTCAGCTTAGCATGCGATTAATTACCATGTACTGCAGGAAACCCACTGCAGCACCTGCCAAATGACCTGCCAAATTACAAGGGTGTTCGGGATCTGTGGGTCATTGTTATTTTACTAAGTCCAGAAAGTGTTTACCAAGTGTTATTATTGTGCGCATGTTACAGATGTGGCAGATTCAGGTTGAAAAAAATGATTAGATGAGACTGATAACTGTATAAGGCTGCATTTGAAGAACTGAGACCATGCCAATTTCCAGCCATACTTGTTCTGAAGATAGAAGGCTTGCTCACTGGTTTGGACAATGCCAGAGGCACAAATAGTGCACTGATACAGCTGTGCTACTATCTCTTACTACCACCACCATTCACTACACTAATAACACAATAGCACTGTGTGCAAGCGAAAGTGATATTGCATGGCTGTGAATGTCATGAGTTATCTCCACAAATAGAACCTCCACTAAACAGGGCATAATGGCTTGCTTGTTCCTGCTGGCCTATTGACTAGCAGCGCACTGTATCTTGGCAAACGTTACACAGTAATCAGACCCGTAACCGAGGAGGAGGGAAACTCCCAGTACGCTGTTGGCAAGAGCAGAGCCCTGAGTGTACAGACTGACCTCTTTCATCTTGTTCAGATTTACCAAGCGCCTGGCAGAAGTTGTCTTTCTGACCTCAAAGCAGCATGGGTAAAATAGGTCAGTCCACAACTGGGCTATAATTAACATTGTAATGTCTTACCAGCTCATAATGGATCAGTGTTTGTTGGAGGGTTGGGCAATATGAGGATATAAATATTCTCTATTATAGGCCTCTTACAACTATTACTTTAGCGCCTTTACTTTATCGCCTATTACTTTATACTTTAGCTGATCACTGTTGTTTTCTAGTGCTTAAAGTTCACGTTTGTACATAAGAAACAGAATGCGAATTGCGTTCATATTCATTGGGCTGTCACAAATGCATATTAAAAAAAAAAGAACGTAAAACCAATTTACTAATATGCATCATGTGTATTATGAACATAACAAAACGAATAACTTTTGCCTAGTGCTGTTACGCGTTTACCAGTGCAGCATAATGATTATTTGTCCTGTAGTGTCTAGTTGTGTGTAGTCCACAGCTAAGGAAGCAAATTGGCTATCTGGCCAATTTGTCCACTTTAGGCTTAAGGTTTAAAAGCTGCATACAATAATAAAAAAAGACATTTCACTTCTTAATCACAGTAAACTCTGCGGCCGTTAATATTCAGTTAAAATGACGTGGACGTTATCAGTACTTCTGCAACACCGAAAAACTACATGTAGAATGAAAAGATTTAGACGGATTATAAAAAGCCTGTAAAAAACATCCATGGTAGAGTAATTGCATTAACTACATGATAAGAGCTGACTGGATGTTAGTCTGTTATTCCATTAGCATCTTTTGTTAGTTTACTTTCACCTGTTGTTGGATTTTGCTGTTGTTTTATCTTGCATTTATTTTTCTGAATGAAAAATGTAAGAATTGTGAAAACCTTTTTTAGCTTGTCGTTATGGGATCGATCATTTTTCATTTGTTTGTTCCTCTTTCTTTCTTTCAGCAGTGATTTTTATTTAACAGTACCTTTATAGACTACTGTACCCCAGTTCCACGCAATACGCCCCTAGTTTATCTCTGATGATCTACTTATGAGGTGTTAACAGCACATAATAACGGGTGATAATACAATAGGAGTGCACTTCTCACGTCAGGCAAAGTTCAGTAGTCGTATGGTTTTGTTTATAAGCTTTACAGTTAGAATTTGTTTAGAGGAAACTGGTTCCAGATCAGTATCAAAGGGCAACTTTTAGCCTGAATGATGAGGGACAGGAAGTATCTCCTTTTCTGCAGCCCACACTCCAGCAATAACATCCTCAGAGCTTCCTCTTCCTGCTTAGTGTCAATCTTATCCTGGCCCCACAAGGAACTTGGAGCTTATCTTGGTAAAGCAGAGACAACGCTTCCCCAATTTCACTCTCACCCACAGGAAACGCATGCCCACCTTTGGCTATGTTTGGTTTTGGGATAATTGTGCAGATGCTCAGGAAGAAACACAGGCTATAGTTCGAACCACTTTCTTCTTTTTTAAGCTCTGAATAGAAAATGACCCTGTTAACATCTGTCACGACACCCACAAAAACAGTCGTTAACAACTTGTCGTTACAGCATCAGGCTATATCCCCTGAGAGCTAAGACTCGAGTGATGCACTGACTTAGCCCTTAGTATTGGCCAGTATTAAGATCTCAAAGGGTTAAGAGCATCTGCAAAATTAGAGCTTTGTTTTCTGTTGAATTTCTGGGTACAAAACACAGAAAACACATCGTCTCTGACAGTTCTTAAAGAGACTGCTAGGCTACGTTCGAACTGCATACTAGTTACGGGCCTGCCAGTTCCATATTATTCTTCGCCTATAAACGGTTTCTTTATTTATTATTATTATTTCATCGCAGTTAATGCGGCTCGAACAATAGCGTGCACCCAAGCAACATTACATTACATTACATGACAATCATTTGGTAGACACTTTTATTCAAAGCAACTAACAATGTGAGGACACAGGACAGGGCAGTATCGATATCACTTCATTAGGAACGCCAGCTCATCCGGGGCACGCATGCCAGGGACAACTCAAAATTTCTTCTGGAATTCTCTCTCTAGTTCCAGCTTAGTACTCAAATCTGTTTGTTGTTCATGTGTTCACATTGTCTTTTTAATGTGGGCTAAATCCAACATTAGTGGATTTACGTGAACGTGAACCACACGTGTAAATGAACAACGCTCCACCTGCTCATCCACCTAGCGTAGCCATCCTCCATCTTTCCTTAAAATGAACACACCTCCTTCTTGTAAAGTCAGAGTCATTTTGTTGAAACATTTATTTACATTCAGAGAACAAACACAAAAACAACCATGCTGACCAAAGTTTATAGAAAACAGTGAATTTCTAGGCTTCTTTTAATTGCAGAAGTCAGTGAAATAGAGAAAAGAAGCTCTGTTTCATTAGTCTACCTGTAAAGGCTGGCAAAATGAGACTGCTGATAATGTAGACCTGATCTTTGTGAGGCTCCTTTTCTTCCTTCGCTTCCTTTTGACCTTTTCTGGCAGACAGTGCCAAGCTTGTTTGTTTACAGGCGCAGGCTCCTGTCTTGTTTTGACCTCCGTAATATAATACATGTAGGCCAACCATAGTAACAGGCATATTACATGGCTGTAATATGAATAGATGTTGGGTTTGATTGATGCTGAAGTCTGATCTGATCGGATTTCAGTACCGTGTATGACATCAGAATTGAAACAGATTTTTTTAATGTAATTTTTTTTACTGTCACATAAAAATATATGCATGACCATCAGTTCGAGTTGTGTCATAAGCTAAATAACAGAGCTGATTCATTGAAAACAAATCCCCAAAGGGTTTTGGGTAGCTCTGGCCCAAATACTGCAATGTATTTTAGTATTTAAGACTTTATGAAATATGTAAGACTTTATTCCTGCTGTTTATTTGAGCTTACAGTGTAAAAATAGTCAACCAATAATGAGACTTGTCAGTAAACAGCATAACGGTCAGTAAAGCAATTTAACAAAAACTATAGGGGTATCAAATAAACATCTAAAATGTATGTTTAAAATATAGAATTATGTCAGTTATACTGTTTTGGTAATCAATATAACTGAATATCAATCATAAAAAAAATGACCTGGCCATGAAGCCCTACTGAGAACATTCATCACTGCCAAAACCATTCATTGTAAATGGGACTATCTGATTGATGATTCGTTTCACTGCTGATTCACTATAACCGAAATGATCTGAAAGTGTACAAATGCTAAAGCAGATCAAAAAGGGACCCTTTAAGAAATTATAACACATCTCATGAAAACTCTATTTGACTTGTTTTTACATACTTATTCCTTCCCTGTTTCTGAGGGGCTTTTCCCATGAATGGTAGCGGGACCCTCCTGTGGTTGGTTGGGGGAGGTCTAAGGAGACAAAAGCTTTACTTTTAGGTTGGGCACTGAAAAAGGCACACCACTGAAGAGGTCCTCCCCCGACTTTAGCCCTAATTTTACACGCTTGCGCTTTTTCACACTGCCTGAATCGGGGGGCCTGAACAAAAGGACGTCTCTCTTCTTTTTTTCCTTCCACAGCAGCCAAGACTCCTAAAGTGTGAACCAGCCAGGGAAGGTGACCCCTGACCTCGCCTTTACCAAACGCGCCTCTCTCGGCCCTGGCTGGGAGGGGCGGTGGGAAAGGTCATAACACGTCATGGTGAATGACGTCACTGTTGAAGTCGGGCTGTGATGCGGCTCTACAGCGGTGCTTGAAAGTTTGTGAACCCTTTATTTCTGTATTGTTTCTGTATTTCCTAATAAATAAGCATACCTAAAACGCTCAGTGCCAATAAAGAGTCAATAAAAAAAAGAGACAAAAATGTTACAATTATCCAATATTACATATCAGTGAGTGGCAAAGTTATGTGAACCTGGTGAGTGTCTGGTGAGACCCAAGAATCGCAATAGGTAACTGTTGGATCAGTCTTGAACATCAGCTTGGAAGACTTTTAGCACGTTCCTCAGCACAGAACAGCTTCAGCTCTGGGATGTTGGGATTTCCTCACATGAAGGACCACTTCAGGCCTTTCTGCAACATTTCAATTGGGTTAAGGTCAGAGCTTTGACTTGAACGTTTCAAAACATTAACTTCATTCTTCTTTAACCAGAAGACTTGTGTGCTTAAACTGGATGACCCACTTTCTTTTTAACATTTGTCTTTAGAATGTGCTGGCATAGTTCAGAAAGTGTTGTTCCATCACTGATGGCAAGTCTTCTTGGCCAAGATGCAGCAAAACAGGCTGTTCTTTAAAAAACCTACTCAGACATGAATGTCATCCCACTCACTGGAAATACCTGACTCTAAGTTTACCTTCAAATTAACTGCAAATCCTAGAGGTTCATGTGCATTTGCCACTCACAGATATGTGGTATTGAATCATTTTCCTCAATAAATAAATTAGGAATTTATTTGTTTAATCGGGTTCTCTTTCTGTACTTTTACGTCTTGTATGAAAATATAATGATGTTTTAGGTCAGATTTTTACACACATATGGAACATTCTAAAGGGATCACAACCTTTTAAGCACCACTGTGTATATGTTTATTCATTATTATGATCTACATTATAAATCTATGGCAGTGTTATCCATAAAAATGGACAAAAGTATATTGCATGGCAGCCATCCAGTCTTTTATAGATAACACATAGTGTCATGAACCATATCATGTGATCTTTTAAAAAAATTCGTTTCAAAGTTTTAAAAGATCCGATTATCTGGTTATTTTTCTTACTTCAAAAGTTGAGTGTGACATTTTGAAAGGTAACAAAAGCTTAACTCCAGGGTGTACCATTTGATGGGTGCTCCAGATTGTTTTGGCAGAACTATTTAAACTAGGTTAAAAGTTTCCTTCTCAGTATCAGGATTCTGATTAATGTGTAATGTTCCCTCTGGTTGAATTTTTAGTGAAGCAGAACAGAACAGTTCAATCAAAGCAAACTATGTCACGTTTGTCAGGCATTCAGCAAAGCTTCATTATGTAATATTCAGTGTCCAGTATTCAAGAAGTAGAGGTACATTCATTTTACTGAAGTGTGTCATATGTACATCTGTGACACATGACACAATACTACAGATAGTAATTTCAGTGTGTGGCCCTATGTTTGGAATGGACAGAAACTCTAAATATTTGGAAAAAAAAAATACATGCAAGTGGGCAAGTGTCATCAAATTCTGAACTCAGCTACTAAACCATTTTCTTTTTATTTAAAGTAAACATGTCTTGGTTCATTCCATCCTCCAGGGCACTGAGGAGCAGCCAAAACATGGAAGAAAATGGAAAGTTTTGCAGTTATTACATCTTGCTTATTCATTTGTTGAGCACAGGTCTCAGCTGTTTAAATTTAAGATCATTTTATGGAGTTTTGCATCATCATGCATGTAAAAAGTGTGAGGTGTTCCAACTATAATCAAATTTTAAAAAATGATTTGTTTGGAAAATACTCTATTTAAAAAAAACAAACAAACGTATTTGGTTCTGAGCCAAACTGCCACTTTTAGCTGGTATTGCAGTGTGTCTCCAGGCTGCTACCTCGCTTGCGTTATAGGACACACTGAACCTCGCACACTTTCGTTCTCAATGCATCTGCATGTCACGTCAGCTGACAAACGACTCTGCTGTACTGCCTCTTGGGTGACATATGGGGGCCATAAAATGGAGCACGCTCGTTAAGTGGTACCTGCCGGAGAAACAAGAGAGGAACACAGTACAGGCCTTTAAAAGACTAGTCTCAGGGGTTGGTTACTAGGAACCCGAATGACACAGTAAGACACTGCATTGTCTCTGGACACAAAGACCCCCATTTTGGTGCGGGGTAATCACCTAGTGTTCTACTGAGCCAGAAGAATTCCCCGGCGTCATACAGTGTCCGCCGGCCCTAATCTCGTTTTGGAAGGGGGCGGGAGGCTGCAAGGAAGTCGCTTGGTGGTCCAGCTCAGTGGCACCAATAATTTATGACCGGCCAAAGGTCTGGGCTTGTCATTGTAGAAGTGGGAATGAGCAAGAACACACCGACAACACAAAGAAGAGGAGGCTATTTAATATCCATGTAATGTTGTTGTCTGACATGGAATGAATATAATAGCCACCCAGATTTTGAACTGGAGGATTGTGCTCTGTCCACTGGTTTGTGTTCTGACTTCGTCTAAAGTTTGCTTTAGTATGAAAATGTACTTTAACTTTTCTACAGGAGGCTCCCTCCCAGTACTACAGCAGCAGACAGACTCTGGTGGGCTCACCTTGTTCTGAGCTGCCCTCCAACACAAGGCTTGATAACCCAGACCCTCAGGTAAGTTCAGTATCTCCTCTTCCTCCATGGGCCTAAGTCTACACTGTAAACCCTAAGTCTAGACTACAAACAATTTGTGGTTGAAAGCCACCCTTGGCACTATGATTTAGCCCAAAACATGTCAACTTTAAAATCGACAGTTCTCACTGTTTTGTATTGCTACACCATTTAAATGTAAATAGGCCATTAACAATTAATCACACTATTTGTGTAATAAAGTAGACCTACATTCGGTATACATCCTGTATCGCCAGGCTGGGGTATGAAGTGTCTTTTCTGTTTTGATGTCAAAAAATGACAGAACATGGCAAAAAAATGTCCTTCTGCAAACAAGACACAATGTCTTTTCAAATTCAAATCATAATTAAATATGTCATCCTAACAAACACAGTGGTGGTGTCAAATGAAATCAGTAGAAATCTTCCACTAATTTCAATGAGAATGATTTGAATCAGAGAAATGATTTAATCAGAGACATGATTGAAATAGCAAACTGTTAACGTAAGTAAATGTCACCTTAATTTCGTTATCACTGGCAGTACCTGCAGGGGTTAGTGTATTGCTCTGTATGTTAGAGGGGTAGGCTAGTATCATAATCATTCATGCGTTTGCTATGATGGTGTTGCCTGCTGGTCAATATCCTTCATCCACCAATCACGACTCTCTGTCCATCAGTCAGGGCAGCTGTTCTACATTGGCCTGCCCAGCACGTACCGGCTGCCGTCCTTGGAGCCGGCGCTGCCTCGTCTGCCCTCGTACGAGAGTGTACGCAAGAAGGACCGACAGCGGCAGATTCACATGATGATAGCCGACCGCTTCGGCCTCAATGGACCTCTGACGACAGAAGTGAGTTCTGTTCTCCATGGCAACCCGGCCAATTCAGTGTTTCACGAAGGTGCAATTGGCCCCCGAGGTCAGCTATGATAATTGGATCACTTGAGTTTGTGTCCCCACACTGGCCTGCAGTAATCAGCCCCATCTGCTCTGTAATAGGAGTAAATGATAATGGATTTTCATTGGGAGAATTATCCTCAATTGTGCTCACGCTAATATATCGCTGACATGAGCGTGTCAGAGCGGCGGAGGCTCTTCAGGCTCTGGCCCCTCACCTGTGCTGTTTCCATGGCGCTCGGGCCGTTCATTTTGGTGCCCTTTGATGTTGGTTTTGCGGAGCGCTGTATGACCTGGGAGTTCCACATGGGCACACAAACTAATGGAGAAAAAAGGGCCTGTCAAACACAATTAAGCCCGGCCTGCCGAAAAGTAAACAGCAGAGGAGAATGCGGCTTATTGTTCTTTTTCTCCTCTTCTGCTTTCCTTTCCGTGACCCTGTCAGGGGGTGGACCCATCCGCCCCCTCACCTCGTCACTCACGGGATGTCTCCCTTGCACGATGGGGGGTATTGCCTGCGTCTAATTACCTCATCTGTTCCAAGACCAGTCAATACCTTAGTGTTTCTCTCTCAAATCTGTGTTCACTGTCTCTCTCATGGACAACAATTCTGCCACATTTCCTGTATTTAGTAAAAGAATGGAAACACTAGTACCTGCCCGTTGGCTTCTAAGCATAACAACCTTTTGCCAGAGGCTTTTGAGCTTAGGCCCTATATCAAACCTCTTAATAAAGCACCCTTGTAATAAAACACTTATAGTTCAAGCCAATGGGTAGACGCTGATGGTAGCTAACCATATGCTACAGATGCAGCAGAGATTAGATTTAAAAGTACCAGAGTATTCCTCTCAAAGGCATTAAAAGATAGCATACCAGTGGAAAAAGAGGGAGAGATAGATAGAGAGAGAGAGAGAGAGAGAGGCTGCAAGGTAAGACATGAGCCAGTAGTGACCTCGAGTACTCTAGCTTCTCGTGCAAATTTGCTATGTAAATACTTGCACAAGCTAAAATGACAGCAGCAATATTAGAAACTTGCCCAACTTAGACTAATATGCATAATCTTATGAATAATTCATGAAAGTCTCAGCAAGAAGCAAACTCCACTGAATGAAATGTGTTTTTTTAATAGTAAGTGAATGAGTCTGCATTGGAAAATGGCATTTCTGAGGAGTGTTTTGTGAATAGCTTTTGATTTATAGTAACCTCTTCTCTCTTTCTCACTTCAGCCACCTCCCACGTACGAGGAAAGCATCCGGGAGTCTGTTCATTCCCTAGAGCTTCCGTTTGACACCATGTCGTCAACGACAGCACCATATGCTCAGGTCACGAACCCTCCACCTGTGGATGATTTGCCTCAGTATGAGGCACTACCTCAAAACACAAGCTCACCTGGTACCAGCAGCCCTCCTCAACCAGACTGATCCAAAAGTTTCCAGTGGCTCTGGGGGAAAGAAGCGGAACTATGGGGGCTTGCTAGTGGTACTGCTATTGTAGTTGTGAATGACAGTTTCCAGCCTGATCCCTGGTGAGATTATTTTTCCTTGAAGGCAATATTTAACCATGCTGGTGATGCTCAAATCCAAATGGAGTAATTTAAACACGAGTGATGGTGAGACTGCTGCCAAAATTCAGGCATGACATGATTCAAAAGCTGGGAATCCAAAGCCCATACTGGAAGTCTGGGTTGCTTGAAGCAAATCCTACAAACTGGAGCTTTGTTTATCAATGACTCTTCACACATTGACAGTAAAAACACAGGATTTGACTGCAGTCTTTTGCCTAAGACCTTCTACCAACAAAACTACAAGGCTGTGGAAAGAGCAAAGACAAGACAGATTTAAGATTCATTATTTATTGCCATATCCACTCCGTTGAGGAATTTACTGATGTCTGCACATGCTAATAGCACAACAAAGAAATGATGAATACAATAGGTACAACATATATGTCCAAGAGTATGCAGACACCCCTTCCGATTGGTGAGTTAGCTACTTTAAGGTGCACACAAACACAGCTTGTATAATCTCCATAGAAAAGCATTGCTGATATAACGGGGCTCTTTAGAGCAGTCCAAGCCTCAGCTACAGGGATATGAAGCCCCTCAACATTGGGCTGGAGAACTGCATTCTTTGAAGAGATGGAGCTCCATCCATTTCCTTTGGGAAATGTTGGAGTGGTGTTTGTGATCTACACTTAACCTAATATCAGTACTTGACTTCACTAATGCTTTTGTGTTTGAATGCAGTTAAATCCTCATAGCAATATAGGGTCTGTTACTAGAGCATGGCTGGGGCATCGGCTGGACAGCTGTCTACAAACTTTTGGACATGTACTGTACATAATGATAGGTCTTAAAACATCTGTGCTGTGATCAAAACAAAAAGACAGACTATATCAAACTCTTACACATGTGACTACAAGGACTGAATTACCATGTAATCTCAGGGAACTCTTTCGCAGGGACTTGTGCCTGATGGAGAGGGGTTTTGAGACCGCCAGAGAGAACAGGGTCATCTCGTGCCAAAAAAGGCATTCTGTGTCATTTTTCTGTTATTTAGCACACTTTGAATTGTGTTCAGTACTGTACCTCCCAAAGAGAACAACCCGTTTATCCATTTTTTATAATGTCTTCTGATAGTGCTAGCTCAGTTTTTCTCATTACGCGTTTTTTCCGCATCAGCAGTAATGACGCACACCTTCAAGTGTGCACTCTTGAATAAGAACTACATGTCTTCAGGAAGAGGGAACATGTTTGAGTTTGCATAAATAAAACAAGAATGTGATCATCTCTTATCTCTTCGGCCACGTTTCAGATGCTATGACTGCAGGCCTGCAAAGAAATCAGGATTTGAATTCTGAGAATGTGCGTAAAGGTATAAGCATCTACATCAAGCCCTATGTGGGGGTAAAACTAGTCAGTCGGTTGATTTAGGCTCAAACCGAGATTAAAAAGGATTCTAAAGAATGATGGCATTGTTACTTAGATAAAATTGAATGTAATACATTGTCTAGGAAGCTGTCGGTTCATGTTTGTTATTGCATGTTAAACATGGGAAAGCTTTGTTGAAATGAATAGAATTAGAACAAATAACACTGAATATGGACTGTCCAGCTACTGTGAACTATGCTTATTTTAAAGGAATACTCCAACATCAACCAAAACTCTGTCTATGTCAGGCCTTTGTGTAGTTCCTGTTATAGTCTGTCCCCTCAAGACTAGTGTATTGAAAGCACAGAGGTGATTACCACAAATACTCATTTGCTTATATAAAATAACAGAAAGCCTATTGACTCAAAACACTTAAATAGAAACCAGTGGGCAGACACTGAAGGACCTGCGCACTGGGTTTGTTCTAAGTGCGTTTTGAGTCAACAGACTGTTCTTTTCTATTATAAGTGTGTGAGTCAGCAGATTTTCTGTACTTTTACGAACTTGCAGACTGTGATAACAGGCTATTATACAGATGCAGCAGACAGAGATTAGGTAAAAAAATGCATTCTTTTAGGACCTTTTATCAAATCTTATGGTGTTCCTTTTGTGAAATGGACAAACTGCAATGTTTTTCGACCAGTTCACAGATGTTTTGTTGACCAGTGCGCCGGTTCGGAGCGATGCGTTTGCTTTGCATTCGCAAACAGTGTCTCGTTTGCAAAGACCTACTTTCAACAAATTTGAATTCACAAGTCATCAGTGGTACAGAAGAAGCAGACCGTGGCTGTTTGCACATTTTTAAGGGCTTGGGATGCAGTCTAAAAATGTCCTTTTTAATGAATGAAAAGTGAAAGAGGTGGTTTCATGTATATGTGTATTTCCACCATTTCAGTTACTTATATTCAGTGGATGTCCCAGTAAAAATGAATATGGTGCAGTATGGTGGCTTGTAAGGCTGCCGAAGATACCGTTTCAAAGTCAGTGTGAATTAGTAATCATAATGCATTTTTCTTTCATACCGTGATTTTTTTCCTATCATGAGTGAAACAGGTATAACGCTGAGATGGTGGAATGCTTTGGCTCTTTGATTTATAATGGTATGCTATTTATAAATAGGATTTCGTCATGGGGTGGGCAATACGATTTTATGTATGTTCAAAAAATATCCAGTCACCCATTTATAATTGATGAGTTCAGCTACTTTGATGTACATCCATTGCTGAAACAGATGTTCAATTGTGCACGCACGGCTTGTATAATCTTTATAGAGGAACACTGCTGATATGAGTCTAAGGTAATTGTGCCAATCGCAGGCAAGAGGGGTATAAATCCTGCCAGCACTGAGATGGGGAGCTACATTTTGAACTACATGATGAATTTTCAAACAAAATCTTTGGGATGAATTGGAGTGCCATTTGAGATCCAGAGCTAATCACCCAATATCAGTACCTGTGACTGAATGCAATCAAATCCACACAGCAACGATCCGACATCTAGTATAAAGCCTTCCCAGAGGAGTGGAGGCTCTCACTGTAGCAAATAGGGGACAAACTCCCCATGAATTTCCTTGATTTCAGAAGAATCCTTGAATGTGCAGGTGTCTGTAAACCTGTAGACGTTTTATGTATGTTACTGTGATAAATGATCTCACATTAGATCACAAAATGCTTCGGAGCTTTTCGTGGACGTCATCAGTACAACACTGACTCCCTGCTTGTTTCACTTCAAAACATATTTAATCCTTTTTTAATAGAATTTTCTGCAGCGTAGGAAGTATGTCATAAATCTGCATAGGGTTTAATCGTTTTATTTTTAAGTACTTTTTTCCCGTCGTAACCTTATGAAACCTTTTGGTTACAAGTCACTCATCTACTTGCTCGTTCTTTCTCTCCAGTGGAGTAAAGCTCTTTCTGAGGGTTGCTCTCTGCAGGCAGGATGCTGCTGAGTCAACGTTCATCAAATCGCGACTCCTAGTGGGCCTGGGCAGAAGCTCTGACCCTCGTCAGCGTGGATCATCCCTTGTCTCACGCTGGGTACCTGCCCTCAGAATCCGCTCTTGAGCGCTGAGGCCGGTTTCAAGCAAAGCTCTTCAGGCTTCCATTGTCCGGCTGTATGGCTGGTGTCCTAATGAGACTCGAGTCATAAAGGGCTGTAAGCATCTTCCACTGAGGAGCACAGCTGGAGTTAGACCTCTGGGAGAGGGACACTGCTGTGTGAACGACATGTGTCACTCTTGCGCAGATGAAGACACAAGGAACAGAACAGTTCAGTAATCTCCTGAACCTTCCCCCTCAATGTGCCATTACAGCTCAGGTCATTGATCTTCTAAAACAGGGCCCATTAAAATGAGGAGCCATGTGGAGAGCCTGCTCACCTCTGACATCTCATTAAGTGACCAGGATGAGCCGCTTAGGTGTGCTTGAACAGAAGAAATAATGGCTCAATTAGATTAGGGGATAATGTGTCAAACAACTGGAGAAATTGAGTTGGAAAGTTCTGACGTCTTTATCCTCTTACTGCCAGTGTTTTCTTGTTTTTCATGCACAAAAGTGAGTCTTAAATTGAAGGACATTGAAGGCATCGAACAGCTGTCTTTATTATGGTATCACTTTTGTTTTGATGTTTTTGATGAGCTATTGTGAAAAATAACAAAACAAAGTGTAGCTGAAATTAAACGAGAATAAACACAATGAAGATGGAGGATGGAGGTTCAGTATAATAACTTTTCAATAACCATTTTTAGTAGAACTGAATCCAATAGTGACATCTTGCTCTACATGCTCTCATGTGATCTGGCACGACAAATACATATGATTTTTAGCACAGTTGAGCTGTGTGCCAGTGAAATGCAGATGGTGCTGCATTACAAACACCTGCCTTGTAGATCCCCCTGCTGGAGTACAGTATACTAGCAGCAACATTGAACACTCACTATTACAATCACACGTCAAAAACGGTCCCAAATACTCTCTGGTCCGCAGTGGTTATGTGGTCCTGAACTGAACAATAACTGAAGGGCAGATGGGCTACAGTCAGTAAGTCTACAGACTACAGTAAAAATAGTAGGTGGCACTGCACCATGGTGCGCCATGTTCTGTTGGTCTGACCTGTAGTTTATATATACAGCCATGGAAAAAAGTAAGGTACCACATCTTTTTTTTTCTCTGGTTATTGCTTTTGCTATTTGTAGGAGTGTGTCTTTGTAAAATGTGTATGTCACTATTGTTTTATACACTATTGACCACTATTCAAAATTCCAAACAAAAAATGTTTGGAGAAAATGTAAAAATAATACATATAAATAATTTATTATACCTTGGAAATACACAACACTCTTACATTATTTTGCAATTGCAACAATTAAAATAGTGATGTTAAGAGCGGAGTGTGTGCAGGTGTGACTCTGTTTCATCCCATCAGAAACTGAAT
>JBBIGA010000027.1:12257618-12288855 GCA_037576975.1 Alestes dentex | reverse complement strand
AGGAGGATCTACTAAATATTGATGTAATTTTTCTGTTGGGGTGCCCAAATTTATGCACCTGCCTAATTTTGTTTAAGCAACTATTGCACACTTTCTGTAAATCCTATAAACTTCATTTCACTTCTCAAATATCACCGTGTTCATCTGCTTTATGATATATTTAACTGAAATTGCTGATCCAAACAACCAATGATTTATAAAGAAAAATAATGAAAATTATCAGGGGTGCCCAAACTTTTGCATTCCACTGTAAACCCTTTTGAAAGTCTGTAGAACGACTTGAAGATTGCAGTCCACCAATGGGCATCACTGAAGAATGGGCAGATACTGCACAGTCTAGATGTTCAAAGTTGATTGAGAAGTAACTGAACAGTAATTAAAAAAAGTTTCACAAAGTAATGGTCCACAGGGATGATCCCTTGTAGTGATTTTGGTTTCTGAACTGTTCCTGTCATATCTTCCACTTGAGTGTTGTAAGAGGCAGTGAGTAAATACAGCTGAAAAACTATTTTGCAAAGCAATCAAATGTGAATATTTTGAAGGGTTGATTACTTTCTACACCCACTGTATTCGCTCAGGTTGTGCTGAACATGCCGATATATAAAAATTTAGGGATCTGCTTAAAAAAAAAAAAAAAAAACCTGAAAAAACACACATAAAGAAAGTAAAAAGAAAGTCTCATTAAAACCCCTAAAGGGTTAACCTTCTTCACCAGTTTAGTTCTTACCTAACATTGGCCTTGTCAACGCCCATCCCAAAGCTGATAGTGGCAACAATGACAGGAACTTTCCCAACCATCCAGTCCGCCTGTGACTCAGTGCGATCTCCTGCTTTGAGCCCTGCTCAGAGACACAAAACATCAAAAATAATTCCCCCTACTCAGGATGAACTGTAATTAAAAAAAAATAAAAATAAAAAGTAAAAGGTTTTGTTGGGTCACCTGCATGGTAGGGCCTAGCCATGATCCCAAGCTTAGTCAGTTTGTGTGCCACTTCCTCACAGCTCTCTCGTGTGCGACAATACACGATGCCACAACCCTGCAACATGAAACACAAAACAAACAACACAATTTAAAGCATTAGTGAGTACAGGTTTTGAGGTTGGATGATTCGTTCTGGATCACAAACGCAACTCCAGCCCATCCCAAAGGTATTAGATGAATGCTCAACGGCCCAGTGCTAGTGGGCTTTAGACTCTTTTAGCTACTCTATGGACTTATACAAACTGTGTACACTTTACGGAACACTTCCATAAGCAATGGATGCACTCTGAAACACCGTCAAAGTAAAATGTTATCTTTGTTCAGTTACAGAAAACCATTCACTGCCTCCAAGTGGGCAAATTATGGAGCAGACTTTTCTTATTTGTTTCATATTTTTTTCTTTCTCTTTAGATTGTAACATTTGGCTTTATCATTTGAAAGACCTACAACGTATTTTGAACATAGAATTTAGCTAAATCCTAATTTCAGCTGAAAGGATTACTTTTCATTATAAAAATATCTAAATAAATAAAAACATCACTAGCAGCCCCCCAATACTACCAAATTCTTCAACACAAATTTGTGTGAAGCCCTGGTTAACCCTGTGCTATTTACAGACACCTCATGATAGCCCAGATACTGTTTTGCATGAACCAGATGTTAGCCTGCGTACAACTGTAGTGTCAAGAAGGAAGAAACCTGTGCCCTAAAAAAAAACACAACATACCTTACACTTGCCAGAGACAAACTAAATATAGAACAAAACACCTGCTAGTGTCCTCTGGAGGAAGTCATGGCAGTTCTTACAACAAATTGCTCTTCATATGTTGACGCAAAAAACACAAGGTTTAAACAGAAAATCACCTGGCTGTGAAATACTGGAGTTAAGCCACTGGGCCTTCGAGCTGCAGTACTGCTTCAGAAACTGCGCTGCTGCACAATGGAGATATCTCAAAAACCTCTTGGGAAAAAAAACCAGCAGCAGAACCAATAAACGGCCCTTGGAACAAGAAACTGAACCAGAATTAATCAACCAACCTCACTAATGGCCTTGCTGCTTTATGCCATCAAATCCTCACAGCAACGTTCCAACTGTCTATGTAAAGCCTTCCCAGAATAGTATCAAATAGCTGTGTAAAGGAGAAGGCTTCAGTTTCTGGTCTCATTTTACAATATTGCGGAACATCTAAAAATGCCTTCTTTTTTTACATATTTGGCAACAACAGCACACAATGAATAACAACACTATAATATGAAGACAACAATATAATAATGTAAACTGTTAGAACTATTTGTTTAATTATCCACATATAGCAGTTAAAACGTGATCTAGAGAGCCATGTGTCCAAAGATGTTTGTGAAAGAGGAAACTGATTATGACTGAGCAAAAATGACATCGTAATATCGTAATTCCTGCTTAAAGAGTTGTTGTTATTATTATTATTATTGTAACAAAACCTCTAGTACCCAGAGGGATGCCATCATGAGAGAGAGAGATTTTCCTCCAAGTGATTTGTGGATTATTTCTATTGGTTCATTCATCATGAAATACTGACACAATGTAAAGCCTGTGTTGACAGACTATATCTTTACTCAATTTGTTACTAATCATTAGGTCAGTGACCTCCTTCTGTCCTTCTAGACTCTACAACGGCCCCTGCTGGTCACTCTGAGTTTCCCTGTAATATAATATACCGACAAGAAATTTCACAGAAACGAGAAACTATACCAATTTACTCAGGCTGCATCACAAATTAAATAACATTCATAGGTTAACACAAGTCTCGTACAGGAATAATGGCTTACTAAGGTATTACAGTATTTGATAAGGTTGATGTATAAAATACATTGCATATCCTGCACAAACTAGGTAAACCTGCTAAACTACATAGAGTATTTTGTCTCGACTAAGGGGTGAGTGACTGAGGACACACCTAGCTTCACAGAGAAGAGTGAAGAAGAAAAAACAAATACACTTTTCCATTAAAGAGGGTGGGTCTTTTTCAGCTGCTGTAGTCAATATTTCTATTCGTTTATCTCTATATCTTTTAGGGTCCGTTATAGCTATTCACACATTTTTGTGAATGGGTTTGGAAAAGAATGTCTGCTAAATACTGTAAAATATCTACATAAAGCAACAGAACATTAAAATAATAAATTGCACTTCAATAACAGAGATCATTTCTGTATCAGCCACTGTAAGGTGTTAATTACCAGTTAACATGCATAATTTGAATCCAAATTGGTGCATAAGTACTTATTATGTCATGACAGTCATAAAAGGAGGGAAAGACTGTGTTTCACCTTCTCTGCTGAGCTTCCACCAAGAGCTTCTTTAGCAAAGGCGTGCAGATGAACGTATGCGTCGGGCAGCAAATCTCGAAAGATCACATCGTACTTTAGGTTCTTCCTAAATACGGGTGTAGCGAAGGTGAGTGGTGATCTGAGCCTGAGCGAGCGGGCGATGTCTTCCTGCACTCGCTTGGGTGCCGTGGCCGTCAGAGCTATGCAGGGCACTCCGGGCAGACGGGCACGCAGCTCACCCAACTTCAGGTAGTCAGGCCGGAAGTCGTGCCCCCACTGAGAGACGCAGTGGGCTTCGTCCACCGCCAGACAGGACAGCAGCCCCCGCGAGCACAATGAGCTCAAGCAGGGCTGGAAAGAGGGGGATGCCACCATCTCAGGAGTGATATACAGCAGTCTGAGGTGAGGACTTTCGCTCTCCAGATCAGTCAGAATCTGCCTTCTCTCGCTGGCGGCAAGCTTTGAATTGATGGAACATGCTGGGATGTTAAGTTCCTTAAGGTGCTCTACTTGATCCTGAAAAAGGACAGAAGAGGAGAGGCAGAGCTTTTTTGAACCTGCCCCGGCGGATATTAACCACACTTAGGCTCTACAACACCAAAATTAAGATCCTAAAGTCACCTTTAGCGTTGAATTCCTAATTTTCCTAAAGTTAAGTGCAACCCGAAATAAAAAAAAGGGGAAAAAGTTTGTGATGTTTAAAGTTTTTAAGAACACAAGCTGCTGATATTATATCTTAAATTACAGAAATGGTAAAGGCAAAGGTGGCATTTGCTTCATGCCCTTATCCAGAGTGACTTATAATCTTTAGTTACAGGGACAGTACCCCTGGAGCAACTGAGGGTTGAGTGTCTTGCTCAAGGGCACAATCTTAGAAAGTGGGGGGTTTGAACCTACAACTTTGTGGTCATCGGGTTCACAAGCGAGTGTTTTACCCACTAGGCTTCTACCACCATATGGTTGGGTACATTTTGTTTTACACCCAGTGTTCCATTTTTCCACAGATGTAGTCAATCAGTCAAGATGTGTATCGTATACAAGGCAAACATTTCTAAGTAACACTAAAAGTCAATATAGTCACCCAAATCTCCCTTGATTGCATCCCTAAAACTTCTCTCAGTGCAGTCATTTTAGACAACAGGGTTTGTTTTCCAAAACCACTTCAGGACTAGGAGTGCTGATCTAAAATCAGTTCCTGGCAAACTGAAACTCTCATTAATAAGAAATTAAGTTCAACAATAGCGTTCCAAGACATCAGAGAGAGCTCTTAAACAACTTATCACAGCACAAAGATAAGCATATTGTAATGGTTTACTTTAAACTCCTTTGCAACAATAAAGAAATTTAATTCCATGGACAGCAGCGAGGTAAATTACATTGTTTTCTGCTTGTTCGTGTTTTCATGTTACTATGATCATTCAACATTCAATTCTTCAACAACTGAATCTGGTCAACAATTAACATTTAATATTATTAAACTACAAACATATTCCAACTTATATTTTGGCATTTTATACAGTCATATCTTGAATGAACAGAACTCTTTTATTCCATGAAATGTTTTAAACTTTTCTTCACAATCTAGTTTGGATTTTCAAATATTTTGTAAAAAAAAAATAGTACTCATATTATACAAAATTAGACTGAACAGGACAAGAAAATTCACTTGCACCAGTATCTTCATTACGTCTTACGATTTGAGCTCATATGACTCTCTGATCTAAGGCCATTTAAAATCTGAGATACTGAAATTGAGTTACACAGTCCCTTAGTATAATAACACATGGGATGGTCTCATGTAAGAATGTTAATTTTCTGTGACAGTTGTATGTGCAGGATCACAGGCCACCAAAAGAAGAAGAGTTTACCTGTATGAGTGCAATCAGGGGGGATATGACCAAGGTGATTCCTGTGGCCAGCACTGCTGGCAGCTGGTAGCACAGAGACTTCCCTGCCCCAGTTGGCATGCACACAAACACATCCCGGTCACCTGAGTTCAAACAGAAGACCAGAAGATAATCAGGACTATGGATGACAAGGCATGGATACTGTGCTACAATATATAGTTTCCTAGTGTCTATTGCAATACAGACCTTCACAAAATTGATATTGCAGAACAGAACATCTCAGACTAATCAAATGAAAATATTTTTCAGAAATAAATAAATTAAGCAGTGTCACATCAACGCTTTATGAATGTGTTATCGCAATATATACATTGCGATATATATATATACACATATACATACATACATATACATATATATACACATACACACACACAGGAACACTGTTGTGGAAAGCCTTCCAAGAAGAATGGAAGCTGTTACTGTTATAGCTGTAAAGGGGTGACCAACTACATATTAAAGTCTATGTATTTGAATGCAAGGTCATTAAAGTCCCTGGTGGTGGAATGGTCAGGCGTCCCAAAAAGTTTTGTCCAAACTTTTTACTTGTTATGCAGAGAGCAGATTGTGCTGTTAGCTAGCAGCTCTGTTTACATCTAAGATCAGAGGGAACTCGGGAAAACAAGCTCGTTTTTGTTTGTTTTTAGACAAAAACACCTCTCACCTTTAATCACCGCCTTCACCACGTCTTCCTGCTGCCTGGAGCGGAACTTCTCGAACCCGAAATGGGTTTTCAGAGCCCTTTCCACAGCAGCAGTCATCTCTTCACAGCTAACACTGAAACTGCTCCAAACTCCATTCAGCTCAGAGCCGCACAGGCGCGCGGAGATGACATCATCCTTTCGAACTCCTGTCCATTGAAGTTTTTCCCGTTATGTTACTGAGATTTACAGTAACAACAGAGACACCAGACACCAGGACCAGAATAAATGACCTGGTGATAAAATTTACATTTAGAACCTGTATGCCGCTCCTCCGTTTTTTGTTTTTATGATTGATTATGATGATAATTGTTATTGTTGCTGTTATTATTATAATATATATATATATATCATAAATGTTTTATTATTTTTAATGTTAGGCGAAGAAAAAATGAGAAAATGGCTAAATGAATTCCACTTTCTTGTAGATCTATATATATATTTGCGACTGGGGGATCCTGAAATAAAAGTTTCAAATTATAATAATATTAATACAGTAATACCATAAACCACACTGATAACTCTGAAATGAAAAGTAACATTTGCGAACATTTGTCTCATATTCATGTTTTGATCTTTTTTAAATACAATAATAACGAATTTAACATTGTCACAAAATGTATAGCCGGCACAGTGTGCATTTTTTTTCTGCAACATATTGCTGATGAAACATGGCTCGGTCATGGCTGAATTGATTTATGTGTGTTTTGTATAAATCCATTTATTATATGTGTATATATATTATTGGCACCCTTGGTAAAGATCAATACCAAGGATGCAATTTAAAAGGTCAGTAAAAGGTTGAATTAATAACCTCACACATGAGAAACAAATTAACATTTGAATTAAGTACATTTAATTGAAGTACATTCAGGCTGCTTAGATACTGCAGCAGAACAGCTGTGCAACACATACACACACACACACACACAGGTCAGTATCTGTCCTGGGCTGAGAACGATTCACATAAAGTAGGTGTACTTAATAATAAAGTGAGTTGTCAGTTTGTTATATCAGCTATGTTTGTAATAAAAAAAATGTATAACACAACTTATTAACAGATTAACATGTGTTAACATATTAGAACTATGCAAATGACAAACATTTTTTTTTTTTTATTACTTTTTTATTACTGAGCTACCAACAGCCAACTGGCTATTGTGGTGCAGTTTATATTTGCTGATGTCCTGAACCGTGCAGTCTGAAGAAAATGAAGTATCAGGTACTGAGAATTTTTCTGGTTTCTCCTTTGATGCAGAAGAATGCACCTGGAGACAAAAGAAATTAGGCAACAGTCTATGCCACCAGTAAAACGTAGGTTTTAGCATTTGCGTTTCTGACAATATGGACTGACCTGTGCACCAGTAGTCATGGTGTTGGGGGTTTAAGTCTCACGAGAAGAAGAGTCAACCACAGATTTCTGATTAAGTATTGAGTATAAGACAAGTAAATTACAAATGTAAACTGAGTACATCTACAAAAAGTCCCTATAAGCTAAATTTTGGATTTAGGTAATAGACAGTAATACACTGACCCATTCCTTATGAAATTAAATTTAAAAGTTAATGTTTAACAGTTAAAATTAAAATGACATAAATACCAAATGAAAACATCATTAAAAAAACAATGATTTACCTTAGGAGTCATTAAGATCTTATTTGGATTTAAGAAGCTGTGAATGAAATGGAAAATCCCCTTTTTGGCCTTGTCGATGTCCTCTCTAGACTCTGCATATGCACCAGGACTGGTTTTGGAAGTGCCCAAGCCTTCTTGTTCCAGTGCCTTAGTCATAGCGGGTACTAGGATCTTGTCAAATGTGGAATCCTGTGAGTCCATGGCTTTTTGAAGTAGGTGAGCTCTTCCATATTCTCCTTCGAGGTTCTTGTAAATTGCTCGATAAACCAGATCCATTTTCTTATCTTGTTGACAGGTCTGCACTGTCTCACATCCAGAATGGCTTGAGAATTTGGACAAGAACTGCTGAACGAGTTTTTGCGCTTGGAATGATATGTCAGTGGAACTAAAGCGATATTCTTTGTGTATTTTGGTTAATAGTCGCTGCATGATTATGGTACACAAACCAGTGAGCTCGTTATCGCAAGCATCAAGCTGAATCTGGGAAACTGAAGGTGCTATTTTGTCTGTTTCACCTGATTCATCAAAGGTTTTATCAGACTTTGGGACAGAAGGGACAAGAATATCAGCTCTATCACTGCTGCATCCCAAATTCAGGCCTGCTCTGGCCTCGTGGAAGTCTGATGTTGTGGACAGCAACTCCATAACCCGGCTGGCTATAGTTTTGGACAGCGAATGTGCAATGTCGTTGAATAACTTTGATGAACCTTGGGACTTATTTAGGTCATCCTGGGCTATAAAACTTGGCATGGGAATGTCATCTTTGGGCTCATCAGTTGAGAAACCGTCCACATCAGGGTTCAGAGATGGTCGACAGTGTAGCAGAAGATACTTAACTGATTCTTCTGCAAAGTTGTACACCAGCTGGCTTGCTTCAGGCTTGCTGATGCTTTTCTCTTTGTGTGCCACATGAAGAATAGCATCAGACACACTGATCCCTGCAGACAGTTTCTTCAGAGGATTCACGTCTGCCTCCAGCTGCCAACGGACTTGGTCTACAATGTCTCTGGAGATTCTTCCAGAGGAAATAAGTGTTTGTAGACAATTTGCTGTTAGAGGAATAGTAGAGGAGGTGCCTCGGGTGTCATTAGTATCAGACATCCCAAAAATAGTTTCGACAATGTTACTCATTATTGTCTTTGTAGAAGCTGTAAAGCGATCACACTCGGATATGCTAGCTTTTGCTGATCCTTCCCGAGAGGAGTTTGTTTTGCTCTTTGAGGATTCTGAAGAGGATGTCCTAGTGAATGCTGACCTTGTTGGTCCTTCAAATTTCTCTTTGCTTTCTGAGAGGCCATCTTCAACATGTTCCAGCATACTGGACAAAACATCTCTAGCCAGTAGGTGCTCTGGTAAGTTTTGCCCTACTTCTTGATGTTCCAGCTCTGAATGAATGGAACCAAGCACCTGACTTATTGATGATGTGACAAGACCTGCAGTGCCATTTTTCTCCTTTTGAGCTCCTGGTAGCTGCATGGTGAACAAGCCCTTCATTTTGTCACGCAAATTGTTGAAAATCACACTTGCATCTGGTGGGATCCTGCCCTTTGAGATTGTCATAGTTGTCTGTTGAAGTTCAGATTTAATGGAATGTAAAATTTTCTTGGTACCCTCAACTACCGCACCAACTAAGTCACGTGCTGTGGCAGCAGTGTCACCAGAATGTGATCCTTGACCACTGATTTCAGTCAGTGAATTTGATTCCTCAGAACTCCTTGATCTCAAAAGTATTTCACTTACTTGCTTGGTCGCTTTCATTTGAAAGTCATGATCAGAGAGTTTGTCAATGCTTGATGTTGAGAGAGTCAAAACGGGCAATGCACCTGAACTCTCAAGCATAAAAGGGTTAGAGAAGTCTAAAGATGACATGGCTTCAAGGTGAGACAAAACACTTTTAAATAATGTGTAACCCTCAACAGATGTTTCAGTGGTCTTTTCCTCTGATTCAGTTTCTTCCTCAGTTTTTATAGCCGCAAGAATTTTGTTAAGCACACTCTTTGTGCAGACATCAAGATGGATGAGCTTTCGCTGTTTATCAGCAACCAGTGGTTGACAGCTCTGGAGATGTCCACCACCAAGAGAATTTGAGTTAAGTACACTCTTTTGAGAAACTCCCAAGAAAAATGCAGCTATGCTGTTCCGAACTTTCTCATAAATCTTGTTTGCAGTAACTGAAACACTGTATTCAGAATGAAAGAATTCACTTTCTGTGTCAGGAGCTAAAAATGTCTTGCTCCTCTTTTCTGAGATTCTTTGTCCTTTACAAATGGTACACAATGATTGCTCAATTTCACATGTTAAATTCTCTAAGATTTCTGATGACAAAGATGTCAAATGTTCACTACTACTACTAGGGCTTGATTTTTTAAGGACTTCACATATGCCTTTGGACACATTTGCCTGAAAGCTCTTACTGGAAAACACTCGAATAAACGGTAAACTCAGTCTGTCACTTCTAGTGCTCCTGGCTGACTGAGACCTTGGGAGATCACAAGCCAGGAATTCATCTCTTGAAGGAATATTTTCATCAATAAAATCCATAAGATCGGTCATCACATTATCAATAATCTTGTTGGCCTCGAGAGAGATTGGAGAGGTCTGCTCTCCAACAGTAGACACTCTTGCCTCCATTTCTTCCTCTTCTCTGCACAGAGTGAGCATCTTTCTAAGAACTTCTTTTGTGCACATGTTGAGATGTACTTTATTTCCCTGAGAATCATTCAGAACTGGAGACAGGGTGCCTTCACTTAAACTTTGACGAGGAAGGTTCTCTTTTCTGGTGTTTTTAAACAACGATGGTTCACTCTTACTTGGTTGAAGTGGGAATAATCGTAGTGTAGCTTCTTCCTCAGTCTTTGCATGTGCACATTTCAATGGAATTTTGCGACTCCCAAAACTGGAAATTCTTTGGAAAACATCTGTCAAGCCATTAAAGACTCTTTGATAAATGCTGCTGACCACAGATAATGTATTTCGTCTTCCAGTGTAGTGTTCCATTTGGGTGGTGCTCATCTGGGATTCTGAGGCTTTCTCTTTGCTTTTTGTGACATCTGTATGTTCCTGAGCTCCATTATAAAAGTCAGTAAGTGATTCCTTAACTCCTGCAACAAAATGTTCAACAACTCCTGAGGATGCAGAATCCAAGTGTTGAAAGGTTGGTTCTAAACGGTCTTGCATCGAAACCTGATCTTCTAGATGATAGCAAACAAATTCATTGCTCTTCACAGAAGTCGCCAGCAGCTCACTAACGGCTGATTTGGCTTTTATATGAAATCTCTCACTGGAAAGAATGTGAATTATAGGCACACTTAAAGAAGCCTGTTCCGGTTCTGTACTTCTACTACTTGCAGTTTGCTGTCGATTTCTTTCTGGGCTGTTTAATGAATGTTGACCACAATAGTCATCATTCCCTTTTGGGACACCTGAATCACCGGTGAAAGTGTCTCTAAGCGAAGTTTCGGAGGTCAAAAGCTCAGCTTTGTCTTTTAAAGTAGAGAGAATTTCCATCAATCTCAAATTTCTTTCGTGATCGTCCAGGCAACTCCAGTATGTGTCAAGTACTGCAGCTATGACATCTGCAATCACAAGGTCTGTCTGTATTGTCTTATCCACAGGGACGGACGCTGGACTGTCTGTTCCACTATATTCACAAAGGGCAGAACTCAACATGGCTGAAACATTTTCAATCATTTTTTCTGCTGCTTGGGAGCCGGCTAAAGAATTCTGCCAACAGTGCAGTGGTGATGAAGATCCTGATGCAATCTCTGCAATTCTTTTTCTCAAGGCTAAATTGACCTGGTGCACTACTTCTTTCACTATATCAGCCGCCATCTCTTGTGATCTTAATGAAACCTGAGAGTAGAGTTCACTCATGGACAACTGAATGCTTTCCTTAACACTGTTCAGAACTTTGTCTTCAGAAATACCAAACATGTCTTGCAGAGGTCTCTTCTCCAAAGAAAAAGTTTGGGACCTTAAATGTAATATAAAATAATACATACACAAGTGATCACATTGTTATACTGAACAATGTCATACAAAGAACACATTTTGATTCCCTAAAAAAGTTAAATGCTATAGAGAAACATGTTTATTAATGAGATCCAAACAATGTTAAACCTTTTTAAAATATTAAAGGACTTCCACATGATGTTACTGTTCTAGCATCAGCTTTTAACTGGCAAATAATCTTTGTATCATGTGAAAGTTCTTCAAGCTTTTAAAAGATTCTTTATACCCACAAATATCTTTTTCAAATATGTTTCATTAGACATCCAAAAGTGGGTGTTTTATGGCATTAATATAAAAACCCTGCATTAAATATCCTCTGAATACAAGACTAAGGAATTTGAATCAGTACTATCCAAGGTACTGGGGTGATGCCACTACACTCTTTGAGTTCATTTTTGTAATACACTTCAAATGACCCCATATAACCCAGTCTTTACAGAATGACTCAAAATAGTATGTTGCAGGCCTAAAAGAGTTTACCTTGTGGATGAAGTGTTGATTACATCCTTTGTCCTTTCATCTGCTTCGTGTTGAGAGCTTTGTGGTAAATCTTGACGCAGCACTGACCTTAAATCCACACTTAGAATTTCTTCCAGTGCTGGCAGAAGAATCATCAGAGATGCCTCGGCTACAATTTTCACAATCACTGAACTCACATGAGATATAATGGCCTTTGTCTCCTGAGTAAACCAAAGAAAAAAGAATAATTTCAAGATGAGCATAGAAAATCATCTTTTCAGCACAAAAATGTGTTTAAATATATGAAAATACCTCACTGAATGTTAATACCTAACAATGTGACTTACCAGGCTTGGATTTGCCTGGCGGATAGATCTCCACTGCCTTAAAGCACATATGATGAAAAGCATTTTGTACATTTGCATATTATCACGAATAATACTGAAATTTCTAACACAAAAATAAATCAAAATGTGCATACTCGTCAGTTAGATTCTCCACTAACTGGAGCAGGACTGGAGCAACATCCAGCTTCTCCAAGTCTGGTAGGATCTGCTTGGCTCTCTGGAGGTGCTTTGTTTCATATTCACTCTTTGCTAGCAAATGAGACATATACTAATTTAGTGATGGGAATGAAAGGACACTGAAAACATACCTCTTTGAAATGACATGATTAAAATGCTGCAGCTGGTTGTACATGAGTTAAAGATGTTACATCAGCACAATTATTCTTAAAAAGATGTAAACTAAAAGAAATCAATTATAGTGATCCAACATGTTTTACTCATGTGAACCCAAATAATTAATCCAGAGTAACTACTATTAACACAGTGTAACAGTAAAATACACTATTTGGACCAAAGTAATACCAATCCTAATACCATTTTGGACATCACGTTTCCAACTTTGTGGACACAGTTTGGGACCTTTTCTGTTCCAGCATGACTGTGCCGCAGTGCACAAAGCAAGCTCCATAAAGACATGGTTGGATGAGTTTGGTGTGGAAGAACTTGACTGGCCCACACAGAGCCCTGACCTCAACCCCAACCAACACCTTTGGGATGAACTGGGGTTATGAGCCAACTCCATTTAAAGTCTATGTTTTTGAATGCAGTGTCATTAAAGTCCCAGTTGGTGTAATGGTCAGGCGTTCCAGTCCTTTTTGGCCATATAGTCTATGTGCTTCTGAGACTTACCTGCACCGATGTCCAAACTCGGGTCATTTTGTCCGGTGGTTTTAGATTTCTTCTGGTTTCAGGAATCACACAAATGTTAAAATATACAAAAGAATATATTAAATTAAACGGTGTGAGAATGATACTGATAGTAGTCTTCATTCAACAATCACATGTTAATAAAATTAATTTATTAAGCCAGTGTAAGCTCACCTTTTGACGTTTCAGAGAAGGCCATGCCAATGAAGGGCGTGCACTGAAAGCAGAAAGCAGAATGTATACGTATATGTTCAGATTAATCATTTTCTGATCATCAGCGGTCACATCACTCTTCCATATTCAAATTATCCTAGATCCTAGAATTAAAAAAAAATACCTACAATAAGATGTTTGACCTCAACAATGTAAATTAAGTCACCCTTTTCTCAGTGCATCTGAAATCTTCTTTTCTTCGTCATCCATTTTTCAGAGATTTTCTGTCATGATGAGACATAAATAAGAATAAATAAGAGAAAACAGCTGATGTAACATTTTTGCAACTTGGTGGGCGAACAGCTAAATAACCAGGAGGAAAGACACACTCGACATAATAATAGTCGGGACAGACTAGTAAAGAAACATTACCAGCATTACCAAGAGAAACATACAATACTGTTATCATATAACCAAATTTCACATTCTCACACATTTTTACATGTACCTCTAGTATGTTTACACAGCTGCTATTAAAAATTATATTCTCAATATTAATAATCCTTATCAATAATAATAATCCCTTATATTCTGGCGAACTGGATAAAGAGTAGAATTAGTTCCAGTTGCTAAATGAATTACTGAATAACCTTTTCATGTTTCTGATGAATAAATGATGGATAACCGCTTGGTCCTTGTTTACATTTGAGGCTGTTATTACGGTCTCCTTGGAAACCCTGTTCCATGGCCACGCCCACTCCATAAAATCAACTTGGTTCGTTTTCTTTCCTGCACAATCTAGTCATTTTCAAATTAGTGGTGTAATTAAGCCTAGAAAACAGACATTTCCACTGATTCTCCGTAAAATAATAACGAAATGTATACTGTATATACCTCTCAGTCACATGTTTTGGAGGGAAATGAGTCAAGCTTATTTATATAGCACATTATCATACACGCAATGTCATTCAATGTTTTACAAGAACAGGATAAAAAATAAAGTAAAATAATGAAGAAATAAGGGATACAATAAAATCAATGAAAGAAGAAAACTGAAAGTGCCATAGAAGTGCTGATATTCAAAATAAGGTAGAATAGTGCAGTTTTAGCAGCTTTTTAACATAATCACCCTCGTTTTAAAGTTGATGTGCTTAATGATGTGTTGAACTGTGTGTGATGGAGAGCTTCTTCCCGCACCAATCCCTGGTCTGAGGGGAAACAAACATCAGGCCTCAGAGGAGGGCGCCCCCTACTGAACAACACGTTCAACAATCATAGATTCACTGTGGACGGAAATATTTCTAACCTGCAGAGGGTGCAAGAGTCCAAGGTGTTGTTTAAACACGCAAAGGAAAAAGGCAAAGTCTGTGTGTATTGGAGACATTATGTGGACAAAAGTATTGGGACACACCTGTTTTTCAGGGTTTGGGCTGAGCCCAAGTGGAAGCTGTTGTAGCTGCAAAGAACGACCAGCTCTATATTAAAGTGTATGTATTTGAATGCAATGTCATAAAAGTCCCTGTTGGTGTAATGGTCAGGCATCCCAATAGTTTTGTCCATATAGTGTATTTCCTTGTAGAGGGTGCAAAAGTGCAGGGTGTTGTTTAAACGTGCCAAGGAGAAATGCCTTGTCTACACATTTAGATAGTTTCAATATTTTAATATTTTACTGTAAAACTGTTTAGTTCTGTGCACTTTTACCGTTTGCTCTCTGTTGTGATGCAGGGAAAGGAGGGGTTAGACTTCCCACTGTACAGCTAGGGAGGCTGAGACTGAATGTACTGTTTATTGTTGGTGATATTGTTCCAGTTGTACCCTGGAAATACCTCCTGAGGTAAGTATATATTTTGTTTTTACACACATTTGTAGCCTGAACTACAACCCCACCCACAGTTAGCAGCCATAAACCAAGAAACATGTTTCATGGTCATGGTTTCATGGGGCAGCTCGTGGCCTGGTGGTTAGGGAGTGTGATCGGAAGGCTATGGGTTTGAATCCCAGGACTGCCAATGGCACCACTGAGGTTCCCTTGAGCAAAGTACCACCCCCCTACCTCAGACACTGCTCTGATGACTGCTCATTGCTTCACTTGGTGAATGAGCTAAATGCAGAGAAAGAATTTCACATTGTTCACACTATGTGCTGTGGTGTCGTGTGTTCAGGCGTGACTATAAGGGGCCACTCTACTTTCATTACAGGCTGTGCGAGAACATGCCCCTTCACAACAGCCTATGTGTGTTTGTGCACCACAAACAACATATAACTGGAATTTTGCCCGGTACATTGAAATTGTAAGGTAATAGTCTGCTGCTGACTAAATCCTGACTAAAAGTAATATATATTTTTTTCTTAACTAACAAGACAGGCTGGGAATTCTGGCCTGGTCTTGTCAGCTTCTAAAAGGTCGCACACCATTAGCATGATGCCATACAGCTGCACCACATAGCACAAAGCAGAAAGTTCATTTTTACATTTTTTCATAGAAATATTTTAGAATTAAACTTAATATAATACCTAGATTGATCACATTTGCCATCGGCAAAATAACTCTTCACAAACTTGTGTTTGAGTTCCTCTTAAAGGAATCATATTTGATTACAATTTAATGGGATTCTGTGCTCTTTGAAAAAACAACAATAATTATTATTATTCATATAATTGTTGTTATTATTATTATTATAAATATAATACTTACAAATACATAATTCAATCTGTGTGTGACTGTTTTCATATTATTTATTGTTCTGCTTTCATTGGCTTTTAAAGATGGGGGTGGGACAGAGGGCGTGGCCTTTCTGCTGCTGTAAAGCACGGTATAAGGTCACCATATTTTACCTTCAAAGCTTGTTTGCGCTAGAAGACCACGTGCATTCACAGACTCATTAACATGTTTAATGCAGAAATCGTTTTAATTTGCCTTGCCTGCTATGTTAGCATTAAGCTAATGCTTCTGAAACGCTTAGAATAAACATAGACATTGGGGTTTGCAATAGAAACTTGAGTAACAACATAATTTTTTTACTTTGGATGTGACAGTTTGGATGTTGAATTCTTCAATACAGGTTTACATTTAAAGCCTGTCTCTGAATATTATAGTCTTTTAGCTTAGCTAAGTGCCCATCTTCCACAAACCCAAGAGTCTCTTGTGTACAAGTTTAAGCATTTTAAGTGACATAACAACATGAAAATGTAGCCGAACATTTGTAGTAAAAAGGTGGTATGGATTTACAAGTTTAATCATTTTCTCAAATATGTGTAGCCGTGTATAGGGACGAATGGTCATAATATTGAATGGAAGTGCCAAATCAGTAGCTACCACACTGTAGCATCACATTTGCAAGTCCATTTTAATAATTACTCAAGGACTCTTTAAAAACAGCAGTATGCATAGTAAGAAATACTTTAAGTGTCCATAATTATTCTTTTTTAGATTTTGGAAGAGGGAGGTGTGTCATTTCCTCTTAAATTTAATCATAATTCAACTCTTGCATGTCTACATTTCCTTTACGTCCACAGTATATAAATAATATGAGGTTTATTGCACAAAGTGTTGTCACACCACAGCATATTAAATTCACCAGCATGCCCTACTATTAAGGATTGTATTACCTGTAAAACATTTTCATATCCTATAAAACAAGGCCGCATTACCACCTCCAGCGCGTGCCATTTTAAACACTAAATAAACAATTACAAAACATTAAAGAATGCAAGTACAACACTAAAAAAATCCCCCTGAATTATTTAGTTAGCTGGCAAGCCTTAGGTAGCAAGCAATACAAGCTAATCTCACTGCCCCATGGTGGCACAGTGGGTAGTGCTGTTACCGCATGCCTCCCGAGTTGGGGGTTGAATCTGGGTCCTGGCCTTGTGTGTGTGGAGTTTGCATGTTCTCCTGATGGTGGAGTGGGTTTCCTCTGGGGTCTCCAGTTTCTCCCACAGTATAAAGACATGCGTGTCAGGTGAATTGGGGATTCTAAATTGACCATAGCTGTTAGCGAATGGTGTGTGTGCCCTGTGGTGGGCTGGCAACCCAACCAGGGTGAGTCCCTGCTTCACTCCTGTAGCCACCAGGATAGGCTCTGTGACCGTAGTGTGAATTAAGCGGTTCCAGAAAATGAGTGAGAGTGAGTTAATCTCACTATGACATCACTTACATGATTTGAATCAACCTTCTTCTGTCTTTTTCTTTTGTGCATCCGTTATCTTGTAGAACGAAAGCGAGCAGTGGTAGATTTAAATGGACAATTTTATGATAGCAAAATACAGCAGCTAATTAGCAATCCCTTACCGAGCAATTGTGGGTGTGTTAAAGCAGGTACAACATTAAAATGTGTGTTAAGAAACACGGTATTACGTAACACAATTTGTGCAGTATACACTGTCAGGTACAAAACTCTGGGTACTGTTAAGGCCAATTATAGCCCCTCAAGATACAAATAATGTAAATGTACCCTCAAAGGTACAAAGGTCCTTTAGGTCCAACTGCATAACTAAAATTAAATTTTAAGTTACACCTCCAAGGTCGTGGGTTCCAATCCAGGACTTGGCCTTGTGTGTGTGGAGTTTGTGTGTTCTCCTTGTGGTAGCGCTGGTTTGATCCAGGGTCTCCGGTTTGTCCCACAGTCTAAAGACATGCGTGTCAGGTGAATTTGGGTTTCTAAATTGGCTGTAGGTGTGAATGTATAAGTGAATGGTGTGTGTGTGTGTGTGTGTGCACCCTGAGGTGGGTTGGCACCCTGCCCAAGGGTGAGTCCCTGCCTCAGATGACCCCAGGATAGGCTCCGGGTACCCCAGACCCTAGTGAGGATTAAGCGGTTACAGAACATGTGTGAGTTACACTACATTCACAATCACAGGGGCATGGAATGTGGTGCAGTTTCAGGTACTGAAGACATATGTTTGAAGGTATTAACCCAATGACAGCATTTCTACCCTGACTGGAACAGCTGTTTTCTAATTGTGTATAATTACAGCTCTGTAGAATTAAGACAGTATAACACAAATGATCTAAAACTCAATCACATGACCTCAGGATGGAAGAAGTCATACTGAACTTGACAATATGTGTATCCTAACATGCCCAAACATGTCCTTTTCATTATAGACACTGTAGTCTTTTTTTTTTTCTTTTATCTTGCCATATCTACAGTTGGAAGCCCACCTGAGATTTCTTCTGCACTGTCAGGGAAAACTTAAAATGCCAGCCTGGAATGACCAGGCAGTTCTGCCAGAAGTTTAAGACATTCTGGCCCTGTCTGATTTACCCTTTCCCTGTTTCACCATATTCTTGAGTGTACCTTAATCTCAGTAAGCATTACACTTCACTCTCACTTTTAGCAGGTAAACAAGTCATCTGCTGTTTTGGATTCCTTCAAGAGGCTCATATTCTACATTTGTGTATGTATTTGCCCATGAGGTCCACTATGACACCTGTGTAGTTTTATACAGAACAGTCATTGTTCATTTTGCATGACCATTTCCAACAACTCATCGTGCCCAAACATGCCGTTTCTGTTACTGTGCCTGTTAGCCTGATGTATTTAAGTCCTTTGCTCCGATTGGTTGCCCTTTCTTGAAAAAAAAAATATCAGTCTGGGCTGAAGTGCTCCCTGTAACTTAAATGCGAGTAGGCGTGGACAAACGAATGTAAGCTGAATAGGAAGATCTACACTACATGGACAAAAGTATTGGGACATGCCTGTTTTTCAGGGTTTGGGCTAGACCCCTTACTTCCAGTGAAGCACAGTCTTAATGCTTCAGCATACCAAGATGTGGACAATGCTATGCTTCCAACTTTGTGGACACAGTTTAAGGAAGGCCCTTTTCTATTCCAGCATGACTGTGCCCCACGGCACAAAGCTCAACCTTAAAGACATGGTTGAGCCCTGACCTTTGGGATGAACTGGAACGGAAATTGTGAGCCAGACCTTCTCATCCAAAATCAGTGTCTGACCTCATAAATGCTCTACAGAACGAATGGGTACAAATTCCCACAGAAACTCTCCTTGTGGAAAGACTTCCAAGAAGAGTGTAAGCTGTTATAGCTGCAAAGGGGGACCAACTCCACATTAAAGTTTATGGATTTGAACGCAATGTCATTAAAGTCCCTGTTGGTGTAATGGTCAGGGGTTCCAGTACTTTTGTCCATATGATGTATGTATCACAAACACTATAATTTGTTTGTGTTGTGGTATCTTCACATATGACAAATGGTCACTTCACACTTACAGTTATCCATTCTCCTGAAGCCAGTATTGGAGGCTGCTGGAACAGGAGAGCTCGTTGTGTGTGAGTCCTCCTATATTATTTTTGTTTTTGAGGTGTAGGAGGTGGTTGCTATGGAGTTTCTAGGTGGGTTCTAGGCAGCAGGCCCATCTCAACATTTATTCAGGAATAGTTTTTGTTGCTCTTGTGTTTTTCTTGCACTCTCTTTTGTCCTGTCTACACTTGTGGTCTTGTGTTGTTTCTGTCATTGTTCTTGTGTTGGCCCATGGTCCTGGAGGCACACTGTTTAATTTCATTGTGTAGTGTGTGTAGTATGGTAGAAATGACAATAAACCTACTTGAAAAATGTGAAAAAAAAAAATGCTCTAAAACGAAACCTTTGTCCACTCCCACAGAGAAACCTCCTCCAGCTAAATAAAGATCGACAGCCTGCAGACATTCTGTAGGGGGGGGACCCCCAGTTATCCATTCTCCCGAAGCCAGGGCTGGGGTCTGCTGGAACAGGAGAGCTCATTGTGTTTGAGTCCTCCTCATTCCTCAGAGTGGAGGAGGAGGAGCAGCAGCAGCACATCCTCGTCTGGTCGTGTGGAGGGGGCTGCTGGGAGCTGCTGGAGCACAAAGCAGAGGAGAGACGCGATGTCGGAGCTTATCACGGCCAGAGAGGGAGGGGTAGCGGTCGGGTCGTGCATGTAGATGTTATATATATTAGCTCCAAAAGAGCATAATTTCGCCACGTTTCGGCTTTTATTCGTGTTTCCTGAGCTCGACATTGTGAATGACAGTGCTCGTCCTCTGGAAGGCAGCCTCGGCTTAATTCGGTCCATTTGGTAGATCTGGCAGCTGCAAATAAGACGTCCTAACTGACCGTACAGCTCTCTTCTTGGGTAAAAGGCCATTTTTGCACTAAATTGACCTCCTCGTCAAAACAAAAAGTCCGCCGTATTTTTATTCCCGAGCTTCTGCGAGCAGCTGTTGTTGCTGCTCAGCAGGAGAAGGAGAAGAGCAAGAAGAAGGAGAAGGGCTGATGCTTCGAGCCAGCAGAATGGAGGAGTTTGTAACAGAGGAGGACGAGCCGTGGTACGACCAGAGAGACCTGGAGCAGGGTGAGTAGTATGGGAGTGCGGGATTAAAGCGTCCTGTTTATGGAAAAAAAAAAGCAGAGGCTAGAGGGTTTAGAGGCCTGGTGACATCGGCTACAGATGTGAGCAGGAGCCTGAAGGAGCAGCTGGGAGCTGTAAGCCTGAATTTGGTCATAAACAGAGTCTGGAGGGCCATCTCCTCACCCTCTGAAAGTCCTGAGATGCTACATGGCCTCCCCCTCACCATAACACCAAAATAGCATCGTTGAGAGCCCTGCTGCTTGCACCTCTTCCTTCAGGTTTCTCTAAGGCTGTGAGAGGATGGGGCTGCTTTTGTTTTACAGGCCATGGCTTGATATTTACAAGCTGAGCATTAGTCCATAATAAATAGGCTGCTATATTAAACTGGGATAAGCCCATTTGTGCTTCCTTGTGATGGCTGAGCTTCACGTGTCTCACTGAATTATTTCCACTCGTTCTTTATTCAGACTGTCATCTAAGCTAGTTTGGTCCCACTTTATCTTTAGCATCTCCATCACTCAGGCTCCTCTCATCTCATCTCATCGCATATTTGCCTCTGTAGACCAATTTTTTCAATCTCGTCAGAGCGGACAGGGCAGGAGTAAACTATTCATTCTCTGTCTCTCTCTTTCTCTCTTTCTGTCTCTCACACTCATACGCTCTCTCTCTCTCTCTCTCTCTCTCTCTCTCATTCTCTTGGTCTCTCTCTCTCTCTCTCTCTCTCTCTCTCTCTTTTGCTCTCTCTGTCTCTCTCTCTCTGTCAGAATGATGTCATTGCCCTTTGTCTACCCTCTACTTATACTGCTTTGTCATAAAGTGCTGGATTTCAGGACAGCTCAGCACTGCTGAATATAGGGACACCTTGTTTGTTTTATAAGCTCTAATTTGACACCCTGATGCTGACTGTTTCACAGTACTCAGCTTTAGGAACCCGAGAGCAGTCTGATTTGGTAGAAAAGGAAAGGAATGTTTGGGGAGGGAATTTTGAGGCTTTTGAGCAGCTTGGAACTTGGCGTAAGACGTTCTTGGCCCAGAAAGGCTGTGGAGGAGTTGGGAGGGGAGTCAACTTAACGGACATTTCCAACAGCTGTGAATTCTTGCTTCAGATGTTTTTATCTGAGTAAAGGGTGATTGTACACGTACACAGTGTAAGGACTGAGCTTTGGATTACCCTTGATTTCAATTTCCAGGGCTGCGTCAGGTTAATTTGCCAGTTTAATTAGATTGGCTCACATTGATTGTATTGATTTAACTTGGGGGCTACAAAGCGTGAATAAAGATGTCACAGCCTTCATGGGTCTGACATGTAAAGCAGAACTGATCTGCTACAGAATTTTTTTTTTTTCAGGCTTAGATGTAGTCTCAATCACAATGAGATTATCCAGGCGTAATTTAATACTCTTTGACTCACACCACTGCTAATGGCTGTGTGGCGATTCCACACAGGCTCCTTTTGCGGAAATTTCTTATCGACCTGGTCTGGTAAGCCCTGCGCACGCAGACGAGCAATCAATCCGAAGAGAAATGGTTTTAGTCCCAGTAGAGGGAAAGAACTCGAAATTTAGTTGGTCAAAATAGGTCAGCCTTGAAGAGCAGAGGATTTAAATGCCAGATGTCTTGGGGTTCTCCCAGCTACTGGCATGGTGTTAGCGGTCATTAGATGTTCTTGTTCTGGACAGGTTTTGTCCTGTAGTGGGATTTATTCACTGACCGAGCAAGCAGCATTGCTGAATATCATCAGAAGTCTGAGCATGAAGATAAAAAAGAGGTGGGAAATGCATTGTGCATGGAGTCTTGCTCTCCCTCTTCCTCTGAATTATTCAATATTTGATTAGGTGGCATTAAGCCTGGGTTGATCTGATTAGAGACTGGAGGCGGAGGATTAGGTCTGTGAGTGGTGGGAGTGAGTCGCTCCATCCTTACCAAACGGGACAACAAAAACATGGGCCCACACAAACAGGGTAGATCCTAAAGCTGTGAGATCTGATATGATTTTTGACTATACATGCAATATGCAAACACACAGTACCACATGAGAACTCAGGTAGTGTTTAGTTTCATTAATCAGACTGTCAGGTGCACATGCATGTGTGTGCTTAGCTTTAGCCAAATCTTCTGAGCTAAAAGATATTTTAGCTTATGTAACACCAGTTTCTGGGTCTGCGCAGTGTGTGTCTGCTTGTGTTTTCTTTATTGGTACGGCAGATTGATGCCTTGTTCTGAAGCTGCATGCACGTGCAGAAGTGTTTCACGCACGTGGCGCCTATGCATGGCCCTTGGCCATAGGATGAGTGATAATGGAATGTGAGTGTTTTTGTGCTTATGTTTGTCTCTCCTTCCTGGAATTTGCCTCATTAGCCGACTCAAACACTCAGGAAGTGGAATTGGGATCCTGTACTCCATTTGCACTCAGAAAAAGAGACCTAATCTAGTTTCAGTGCTATTATTAGATTATTTGGTTCACCATGTCCTACTTGATGTTACGCTCTGGTTAACCCAGGAATACATTTTGCAGAATATGTTGGCAGTTGACATGTTGAAATCATGCTAACTGGCAACATTAGCTTTTATCATTTACAGCATTAGTATTGACTGAGTGAGCCTTGTCCTTATTTTTGGTGGGTGAGGAGGACTTGATGCCCCATTAAAGTCTTGAAGCTTCTTTAGCATCATAGAGTGTGGAGTGTGAGCTGCCAACTGTTAATACATCATTGCCCCTTATTTGATATACACTATATGGACAAAAGAATTGGACCATTACACCAACAGGGACTTCAGTGACATTGCATTCAAATACATAGACTTTAATATGGAGTTCCAGCTTCCACTTTTCTTGGAAGGCTTTCCACAAGATTTTGGAGTGTTTCTGTGGGAATTTGTGCCCATTCATTCTGTAGAGCACTTATGAGCACTGATGCTGGGCTTGCAGTCTCCGTTCCAGTTCATTACAAAGGTGCTGGATGGGGTTGAGGTCAGGGCTCTGTGCGGGCCGGTCAAGTTCTTCCGCTCATCCAGCCATGTTTATATGGAGCTTGCTTTGTGCACTGGGCCACAGTCATGCTGGAATAGAAAAGGTTCATCCACAAACTGTCCACAAACTTGGAAGCATGATGTTGGCTTGGTATGCTAAAACACTAAGATTCCCCTTTACAGGAAATAAGAGGCCCAGCCCAAACCCTGAAAAACGTGTGTCCTAATACTTTTGTCCATATAGTGCATTTATACGTCCATATAGTGCATTTATAATTATAGTCAGTTATAAAATGTTAACATTATTTTGGAAATGTGTGTGTGAGCACTTATCCAGGAAAATCCTGCAAATATTCAAACTTTGTAAAATACCATTCGGGCCAGTGCTAGCTGTTACAGTTACCTCTGTGGCAGTCTCTGGCTGCTTCACGCAAGGCTGAAAGTATAGCCGTGCTATAGGGTTGTTTCCCTCAGGGTCTCTTTGTATATGTGTTTCTTTCCCATCTGTTCCCTCAGTCTTTACTCTCAGCAGTGCACTGGCACTCAAGAGCTGCATCTTTATCTGTCTGCTGTTATGAGAAATTTCTGAAATGGCAGAACAAAGAGCTTTGTCTCTGATTCTGAAAGTTACAGCAGAGGGAGGGAGTGGGCAAGGAGTACTCTGGCATATGTGTGATATTAAAAAATACATTGATTCACAGTTTTAACATTGTTTGTTGGACTAAACCATTTTAAAAAAATGTACAACATGCTGTATAGCAACTGTTCTCCATATAGAACTAGAGCTAGCGGTAGGTGGGGCAGCTGGTGTTCTGGTGGTTATGGTGTTGCTCCTGTGAATGGAAGGATATGGGTTTGAATCCCAGGACTGCTAGTGGCACCACCGAGATATCCTTGAGCAAGATACCCCACACACTGCTCCCCGGGCACCCCCGTTGCTGGCCGCCCACTGCTTCACTTGGTGAATGGGTTAAATGCAGAGAAAGAATTTTCACACTGTTCACGCTGTGCTGTGGTGTGATCACACATTTCTATAAGGGCTGTTTTACTTTACTTTAGGTGCACATAGACACGCAAAAATATTTAACAGTAAGTCAAATACAGTGGCCCGAGTAACGTTAATGTTTAAGTATAAGCAGAACATTTGTAGCTGTACATGAGGCCTACCAAAATGAATGTAAGACACCTACAGCTAAGCCAATAGTTTAGTTAGTATTAGTTATTTTGTCTCAATGAATGTAATGTACAAAGAACGTGTACTTTATTTTCAAATCAAAAGAGCAATGTGCAGATAATGCTTTTCATACTGCTGGTGGCCTAGTGATTAAGGATCTGCTCCTCAGTCAGTAGGTTGTGTGTTTGAATCCCAGGACTGCTAGTGGCGCTGTGTTCCTGGCTGCTCTCTGCTTCACTTGGTGAAAGGGTTAAATGCAGAGAAAGATTTTCATGTTGTTCACACTGTGTGCTGTGCTGTGGGGTGTTCACGTATGACAAATGGACACTTTACACACACACACACACACACACACACACACACACACACACACGTTGTTATCTAGCTTCCATGAGTGAGTCAAAGCATAACTGCACAGTTGGCATTGTTTTTTTTTTCTGGTCTCAAATTTTGTCACGTAGGAGTGAGAGAAGTTCGGAGGATGTGAAGGAGTGAAAGGAAGGGTGCCTGCAAAAAAAGAATAAAAATACTGGGAGAAAAATACAGGCCCTTGATGCAACAATGACAGCATTTAAATGTGCTTTGACTAATTTTCAGTCAAAAAAAAATGCAGCTTTTTGTTTTCACTTGTACTTGTCTGCCCTTTTCTGGGAACGAAAGAGACTGGGCTTTCCCCCTCCTCAGTTTTGTGTGTTCCCCAGTGCGACCTCTGCAAATTTACAGCAGGTAGAGGTTACATTGAAAAATGCGAGTATTCCTTTAATTCTCCCTTAAAGACCTGCCCTGTTGGGTCTCGTTATCTACTGTTCCACTCTGTCACCAGTCTGGAGACCCCAGGGATCAATGCAAGAACACACACTCACATTCATACGTGCTGCACAAAGACAGCAGGACCACATGGCAACAGAGCTCCCACGCATGATTTATGTGTGAGCTGCTGCATGGTCCCGTGTTACAGGGGGCTTTGCTTTATTGCTGACAGTGTATTTCATGATAAATCACTGCTTTTATATCTATGCAATGGGGGTTAATGTTTTTAACCTTGTTAAGCCCTCCCTATGTGCCTTCCCTCCTGCAGTGTTTCTGTCTTTGTGTGGGTGCTAGCATAAGCATGTTCTTCATTTTGTCTGTATCTGCAGTCTCTTAGCTGAAAGGACTTTATTTCTGTATTAGCGTGTGTGTGTTGTGTTTGTGTGTGTGTGTGCTGAGGTGCAACAAAGCTGGCATATTGCGCTGGGAGGAGCTGTAGCTTCATGTTAAGACTGTCTCCACTGACAGAGAACAGTGATGCACAGATAACAACAAAAGAGCCTGAGGTGTTTCATGAAAAAAACATTTATGCTGTCTAAAAAGACAGTGATGTTCTGGTGGATGAAGAGGATGGATGGGAATCTAACATTAAAAAAAATCTCTTTATACTGCACTGCACAAAAACTGGACGTTCAGCACGTTGCTGCATTTTTTTAAGGATGCATGCATCTTTTTTCCCATACATGGCCCACTTTAGCCAGGACAACTAGGTTATTTGCTGTTGCCTTTTTTTTTTGTTTGTTTTTGCTTTTTGACCTTATATTGGCTGATGTCACTGCAGTATTAATCAGCATAAAGATGTAGGATCAACACTTCTTTGGGGGTGGATTAAATGAGAATTTCTGTTCTGCCCCCTTTTTCCTATTTCTGCCACAGGCTGCACACCAAATCCACTAAAGACAGTCTCAGGCTGCAAACTAGAATATTAGAGCAGGAAACTAAACAGCAAAATAGCCAAAGCATGGGGCCAAAAAATTCGAGTTTGGTCAAGAGTGAATAAAAGTTCAATTTTGAATGTGTTGGCTTTATATAGTCTTAACTGGTCTGTACTATGCTTTGTTCATTTTTAGCAAGACAATTTGTTGCCTAATCTAGTCTCACTGAATTGCCCTAGTAATGTCTCCTGACCCCTTCCCATCTGTCCATTTTCCATATGTCTCATCTTTCCCACATACTGTCTGCCTTTGTTTGCACTCGTTAGATCTACACTTGGCAGCGGAGCTGGGGAAGACCCTGCTGGAGCGCAATAAGGAGCTGGAGGACTCACTGCAGCAGATGTACATCAACAATGAGGAGCAGGTGCAGGAGATTGAGGTAAGGGCCAAGCCAGTGCACAGTTTATGTGGAAAAAAGTGCTTCGTGTCCTTTGGGACAGTTCAAGCCGTTCAGAAACTGAAGTGTCCTTTTAGGGTCTGTTTTGTGGAAATCTTTGTGATCATATTGAGAAGTTTTGTTAGGAAAAAACGGCCTGTTTGGAGAAATAGTGTAAAATGCAGTGTGTCAGTCATATTCCTTATACACACAAGACTGCAATTTCACATAAAAATGTCATTGTTCATTTAAAAATGAAACATAATGCCAATATCCACAAACCTATAAGAGCTAATTAAAAGATAATTCCACCGTTTGCTCAGAACCTCTGCATTTAATTGGTCCATCTAAGGAATATCTCCAAATTTTCTTAGCTTTTTTTTTTTTTCTTCATTCTTCGTAGAATATATTGTTAAAGTTTCACAACATGCCATTCACTCCCCATTTCATATAGTCCATGTATATTCTGCAGCAGTTCTGCACTATGTTGTATGTCACACTATGTTATAAGGATTGTTGTATCCAGGGCTGTTGGTTTGAATATGGTACAATACAAGGCAGCCAATCAGGACAGAACTAATCTGTATAAATCAGTCTCAAAGTACAGGGCAATAACAAAAAGAGCCTGTTTTGATGCTAATATCATAACTGGACCTTAGAGGAAAAATACAATTTAAGAAAAAAGTAAGAGATGGGCCCTTAAAAATCATTAAGGTCGAAACAAAATCATTGATGAGACCTTTAAATTGGTAACTGCATTTAAAATGTAGCTCACAGAAAGCTATTACATAAATGGTTACAGATGTAATGTGATTCCTGTGATGTTGTTTCAGATATTTTGAGATAAGGTTTTGCGCCGAAATGTATTTTTTTAAAAACAATTCCTGGCAGAGAAGTACATAGAAGGCAAAATTATATCTCCAAAAAACTTTAATTTGACATTTATGAGTATTTGACGATTACCAACATTACCCGAAGACATTTAGATTCATTGGTCATTTTGGATAGTAACTAAAATGGCTATATTTGTCATCACAACCCTTAATTCCTATCACCACCATTTCAAAAGACACTTGAGTCAGTCAGTTTTTCTGAAATTGATTATTTTCAGACCCCAACTACATGATACATGACGTATGCAGAAATGTTTCTGTTTTTGACAGTCTGACAGTTTGACGGATTTATGTTAATAGGCTGCTGATATGCACCTTTTGTCATTTTTTCCGGGTGGTTTATTCCCCATGTAGCAAACTGCCGATTTCGCGATAAAGGACACAATGAGTGAAGAAACAAATGACCTATTTGGAACAACGCAATTGCGTTTACTGTGTGTGCGTGCGGGGATTTCTACAGCTCACCTGTCACATAGCCAGACCTGCCAGTCACTGTTGCACAAAGACTTGGGGACAATGAGGAATACTGTTGGAAGGATAAATTTAGCCATTTACACAATGGCTGTACTAGTGAAGTAGTGAAGTAGACTAATCGAATATGCCTTTCCTCGTGTATGCTGCTAGTATGAGTTTATGAGGGTTTTAAGATTAGAAGGCCAATCAGAAAAGAATCACCTCTTCTATTTATAAAGGTACAGTGTTACGTTCAGGTTAATCCTTCAGTTTAATTGTCCCTGTAAAGACTACATTGTATGTATTGTAAGTATAAATGAATTAGGAAAGCTTTCTAAAATAGCTTTTATTCTGATATTTCGCAACTATCTAATTATTTCAACTGTGATAGTACTTAGATGATGTTTGCATTTCTTGGAGCTGTTTTTCAGAAGCGTTGTGGAATGTGCTTCCTTCACAGGCAGCGATGGGGGGGAAAAAAGCTGTAAATGTCATCTTCCCCACGTTTTCCCTGGGACTGTATCGCATGAGAGACTGTGAAATGTGAAGCCTCTGCTGTTTATGCATATTGAGAGACTGTCTAACTGGGTCTTTGGGGTACTTCTCTTTCACACAAAGCATGTGGTTTACAAGCTGATTTGCACTGCTTTTAAACTGACACATCCACTCAGCCAGCTTTCATACATTAACCGACCCAGCTGTGGCAAAGGACAGGCATCTTCGATGGACAGTGAAGTGTAGAACAGCAATTTAAATAGAAACGCTGCTAACATTTAACACGCTTTAGTGATTCTGCAGACTAGCACTCATTTATGCTAACAGGCTTTCTGGGGGGAAACTGGGCCATTTTCTGTTCCTCCTGTAGTAAGTTGGACTTATAACTAAGCTAACAGGCTCAAGTAACATTTATTTACATTTATGGTACTTGGCAGATGATCTTATCCAGAGCGACTTACAATCACTAGTTACAGGGACAGTCCCCCTGGAACAGCTGAGGGTTCAGTGTCTTGCTCAAGGACACAGTAGTAGAAAGTTTGGGTTTAAACCTGCAACTTTTTGGTCATCGGGTTCACAGGCAAGTGGTTTACCCACTAGGCTCCTACCAGCCCTATTCAGAGATTCCTTCTTTTAAAAATCAGCATTGAAGCTACGCCATCCAAATCATGGAATATTTTGTTTGAATGTCTTGTTTTGAGCATCAAAATCATGAAGTCTGATGGCTGCTATAAAATGTGAATATATGCCATGTTAACACCAACAGAAATTCCCGGTAAATGAATAAAAGATAAGTACTTATAAAGCAAATTACGAAGTTTAGCATCAAGCATTGATGTTGTAACATGCTCAGATGGCACATGCTCATGATTTGTGAGTGCATCTGGCTCTCAGTGTAAACAAGCCGAAGAAATTAATATACAAAATCAATACAGGGCTAAATGACAGAGTAAGCACATTATACAATACAAAATAAAGGTTTTATTTGTCTCTTGTCTCAAGAGCAGAATATTTGCTCATGTGGAGAGAAGGAGATGGTTTATTAGGGGCCAAGCACTGAAGATACAGGCTCTATTGAAATTGTTTTGATTATACTTTCTGCCATGGGAGTCTATGGCAGCCCAGAGAACCCCTTGGTGGATTTTGATGACGTTTGGCACATTGATAGAGGACAATTTAAAGTATCTAGGCACCAAATTTGGGGTCAATCCACCAACAGGCTAAATTTCAATGCAGATTTTTTGCATAAGATTTTTCAACTATCAGTCCTAGGATTGGGGTCTGTTTCCCTCTGAATAGTTGGGTCATTATAATTCGAATGCACGTGTTGTTGTTCAATTACGACGGTTTAAAAAAATAAACTTTTGCAAAGTATTCCATCAAACAGAACCAATGCCACAGCTGTCAACTAGGAAGTGAGGTCATCACTTGGCCACTGTTTGATGTATTGCCTTGGAATATTGACTCGATATCCCATTCTGGGTTGGCATAAAAACTGAAAATATATACTTTTTTTGTCCTAGACCACAGATCATAAAACCATCCATTTTGTCATGAAACATCAAGAGAGGCCTCTGAATGTGGGGTGTTGATGTGTTTGTTTACACTGTGATGGACTGGTGTCTTGTTCTGTGGTTGTTATATTTGTATATATATTTGTGTATATATTTGTTTTTTCCCCTTATCCAGTACTTGTCCAAGCAGCTAGAGATGCTGCGGGAGATGAATGAGCAGCATGCAAAGGTATATGAGCAGCTAGATGTGACGGCACGTGAGCTGGAGATCACCAATGAGAAACTGGTGCTTGAGAGCAAGGCTTCACAGCAGAAAATAGACAGGTGAGTCACAGCTAGTCGAATGGTTTGGTGCAGATATTGACCATGACCCTATAAGTTTCCCCATGGCTCTGGTCAAAATTCACACCCAGTCAATGCTGATATTGACCATGACTTAACAAACTCACACAGAGTCACACTTCTGGAGTCAGTGCTGATATTGACCATTCTAGTCTGGGGTCAAAATTCAGTTATCGTCCTCTTTTCAGCCATCAGCAGCACACACTGGATTATTTGTGTAGCTAGTTACACTAAATCATAATTGATCATAAATGATATCTAGCAAAACTCCCACCTTATCTGTACATGGTTTTTGCTTCTTTAGGTTAGTGTTGCAACTTTGAGGCTTAAGTTGTCAACAAGCATACAGTGGTGCTTGAAAGTTCCCACGGGTCAGGGAATCCCGGGTCAGGGTTCCCACAGGTCAGGGAATTTCTGGAATATCAGGGAATTTCAGTAAAGGCATTTCCAGACAGGGAAAATCAGGGAATTTGATCATTTGGGTGCCAAGTCAGGGAATTATCGGGGAATTTTGTTAATAGCATATAGTGCAGTAGCCAAAACCTGATGTGTATTTACGCATCTTTGTTCCCAGTGAGTGT
>JBBIGA010000027.1:12246097-12257518 GCA_037576975.1 Alestes dentex | reverse complement strand
TCCCAGAGCTGAAGCTGTTCTGTAAGGAGGAATGGACTAAAATTCCTCCAAGCCGATGTGCAGGACTGATCAACAGTAACCGGAAACAAATGTTATTGCTGCAAAAGGAAGTTACACCAGATACTGAAACGAAAAGTTCAGGTACTTTTGCCACTGATAGATATGTTGTAATGGATCATTTTCCTTAATAAATAAATGACCAAGTGAAATATTTTTGTCTCATTTATTTAACTGTGTTCTTATAATCTACTTTCACTACTGATAATTTGTGAGAAAATCTGATGATGTTTCAGGTCATTTATGCAGAAATTTAGAATTCTAAAGGGTTCACAAACTTTCAAGCACCACTGTAAGTCAGTAGTCATCCAGATTTTTTTCCATAAATACATTCACATCGAGTTTCATTGTGGTCATGTACACTTGGACTTCTGTATGCCTTAAAATGAGTGAGTTTTTAAAATGAGCCAAACCAAATCACTGTTTAGCTGGACATTAAGGGCAACCCCTTAAAAAGGTGTTTCGACTCAAGTGCACTAATGCTACAATTGACAGAGTACATTTTCAATTTATTGTTGTTAACAAATAAATGACTGTTAATATTCAGTTCTTGAATTGTTGATACATAAAAACAGATCGTGAGCATAATTTTAATCGATTGGCACAACAGCTGTCTAAAGTGGCTGCCCCAGTGTTTAGCTATACAGTAAAGTATTGTTCAGTTTTGTAGCTCTGTGCACTGTGTCCTAAGTCGACTTCGACTTGGATTTGGTTTGAGAGAGGTTTTGAGAACTTTGCTGTAAATGATTCGATCCTTACATGCCCCAAAGTGAAAAGCTATTGAATTTCCTTTGTTGGTATATGGTGTATGGTGTCAGTAATTTATTTATTAACGGGCATGCAAAGGGATCTCTTTTTAAACACTCTGTAGGAGATATTCCACATGCTGAGTTGCTCCGGTGATGATGTAACCTTACCCAACACTGCTTGGGTGTCGGAACAAAACCCAACATCTCCAAAGAGCCTTACAAGAGAAGGAAAAGATGTTCTTAACTTTCAATGCAACTGATGTAAATAGATTTTAGGTAGAGTCCTTTTAGACCATTTCTATTGGGCTTTTTGACCTGAAGAACAGTGTTGGAAGCAGCTGGCAGTATAATATGGACATATAAGGTTTTGCTGTGACAGTGATATGTATTATTTGTACATGCAGATGTTCTGCTCATCAGATGCAGATAATTTTCAGATCTCACGAGATAACACCAAAAACTGGAATACCTGATGTTTTACTCCAGTCAGCCATCTAACCTCAAACACTCTGTCTTAACTGCATGACGATGTGTTTGCGCAGGTTGACAAGTACCATGGAGATGCTGCAGGGGCAGGTGGACACACTTACTGCTCGTGTGGAGGAACTGCGCACACTTGAGGAACTCCGGGTTCGTAGGGAGAAGAAAGAGAGACGAAAGACTGTACACTCCTTCCCTTGCCTTAAAGAACTGTGCACTGCACCTAGGTACCTCCTCCTCTCTGACCACGGAGATGTGGGACACTGCTATGAACATGTTTAATGGTTTTGTAACTTTATAATTCATGTACTCTTAAAATGATGACCAGATTATTTTCCATTTACTTTCCAAGTTTGTTTTAGATTTGCCCTGGAGCAAGCATGGAACCCTAAAACTCACCAGTTAGCATGCATGCCTAAATAATCACGGAGTTTGTTTTTTGTTGCTTTGAAGCAAAATGATTAATCTTTTTTCAGTGAGGTACAGTGTCTGTAGTGAATAGAGACACTCTATTAGACTAGAGACATTACAGGATGTTACGTTCTAGTTCATAAAGTAACAGAAAACTGCTGTTTTCTGGTCTGTCTGCTTCCAGGTACGAGGATGGCTTTACGGTGTCTGCCCTGGGCAGTGGCGACCTTCAGGAGCGGCCTTCGGCAAATGAGGAGAATGAGCAGCTCCGCGCAATGGTGGCGTCTCTCCGGGCATCTGTGGCTGCTGAACGCGGCCGGCGTGAGAATGCAGAGCGTGAGTGTGCCGCCGTGCTGCAGGAATTTGAGCGGCTGGAGCAGCGGCTGCTGGGTGCTGAGGGCTGCCAGCGGCGTGTCCACGAGTTGGAGGCCGAGCTGCAAGAGATGCAGCAGCTTCGCAGGTCACGTGCCCGCCTCCTGACCGGCGAGGACGGCCTGGAGCAGACGCTGCTCAACAGCGCCCCGGAGACCGACACGCCTGAGGACGCGGCCGCTTTGGCGCAGGAGGACGGAGGCTCAGGCGAGACGCCAGTGCGCAAGAGCTGCAGCGACACGGCTCTGGACGTCATCTCAGCAGTGGATGCCTCAGGTAGACGCAAAGGAAGCTACGCACTGCATGCCAACGGCGTGCGCAAGCGGGGCATGTCCATCCTGCGTGAGGTGGACGAGCAGTACCACGCGCTCCTGGAGAAGTATGAGGAGCTTCTGGGTAAGTGCCGGCGCCATGAGGAGAGCCTGCGACACGCTGAGGTGCAGACATCCCGCCCCGTGTCCAGGGATCCATCTATGAAGGAGTGCCGAATGGCCGATTCCCGGGAGCCGCCGCAGACCCCGCCTTCCACACCCGAGGCCATGGAGGGCATCAGCAGGCAGGTGGAGGCTGTAGACAAGCGGCTGAGCCAGAACACGCCAGAGTACAAGGCCTTGTTCAAGGAAATCTTTTCACGCCTCCAGAAGACCAAGACCGATATCAACTCCTCCAAAGGGAGAAAGAGTGGAAAATAACTTGTAGCATTTTGCTCAGAGAAATGTGCCACTGGACATTTCTTTCATTCTACCCCAGGTGTACTCAGTTCCAGTTCTGGGGATCTACTGCCCTGTGTTGTTCAGTGTTCCTTACTCAGACAACTAATCAAGTATCAATAAAGGGCTTGATCACAGCTGATGGGCTGAATTAGTTGAGTTGGGGTGGAAAATAAAACTGCAGGACAGTGGATCCACAGGACTGGAGCTGAGAAACACATTTCTACCCAACTTAGTCTTAACTGCTTAAAAGGCCAGATCTGGAAAACATAGAAGGCAACTTCATGCTAGTGTGCTAGCATACAGCTTTTAGCTAGAGTAATCTGTTGGGTTTTATTTGCCATATGGGTGCACTTTACATCAAGATGAGCACCAGCAAAAAACCTCTTGCCTGATTTAATGGTCAGTTCTTTCAGAAACTGGGAAGTTGCTGAGTTTACAGTACAGGTCATAACTCACTGCTGAATTTATAGGAACGTAACTCTGGTATTTATACATGAAGCAGTTCACTGCTGATTAATCCTTTTTCTCATTTTACACTTGTATCACCTGCACCACTGTGTCTACTACAGCCTCAATTCTGTAACCAGTCCTTTCCAGTATTAAAAGACGCTTTGCTTATAAGGGGGGGTTTATACATTTATTACTTTGAGAATGGATGGGTGAGAGAATGAGCTGATCCAGCATGATCTTTTCTGCAACAGCAAAATAAATAAAAAAAAATGTATGAATGTCTGCACCAATAAATGGAGGAATAAAAACAAATTTCAATCTGAACACTTTAATGTTGACACAGATGAACAGTAATCTCCAACTTCCACAGTGAGAGCAGTACAAAGAGACCAAAACCAAAAGAAGAAGCAAGTGCAAAAACCTTCACCTGACTTTACAGGCAATGTTGTCCAAAGAAAAAATAAAAATGGAGTGAAGAAACTAGGACAGAGCTATGCACCAGACATCTCTTTCCCGTTCTGAGTTTAAAACCTTGAGGTGAAACCACAGCTGGATTGAGGACAAAGGATAAAGATGATCAATTCAAAGAACACCCCTTAACCTCTACAGCCGTCTGACCCAAACACTTCTCTTAGAGTTCTGACTTAATGTTTTACGCCTCTTAGGTTTCACAGATCTTGGTAAGCAGCTTGTGATTGTAAATAGTGGAGGCACAGTCAGTGATGTTTGTAATTCATCAGTGGAGTAGTTTTAATACTTGAGGTTCTGCAAGTGAAAACAGCCCTTTCCACTTCGTAAAATCTCTTTAGCACTTGCTGACAGCTCACACAGGCCACGAGAGAGCAAAGGGCACATTCCACAAATTCAAGCACCTGCCGCCTTTGGAATTGGAAACAATCGGGAGAGAGCGAACACAAACTAGTTTTGTTGGACATAGAAACTAGAAAAAAGACAAAGCAAAGGAAGAGAGGGGACCCAAAATGGCAATATTCTTTCAGCATCACAGTTCACCTACTTCTACTGGCCTTTACATTTGGTCCATTCTAAATCAAGCCAATTGGATGAGGCACCAGATGAAACTATCGTTTCCAACAAGGAGCAGCAAGTGAACAGAGCGTGTGTGGCTCTGAGAGAGGGAGGGAAAAATAAAAAGATCAGATTTAATGTTACATTTCAAAAGGCAAAAAGCTCCTCAACGTCGTGCTACAGGAATCATTTTTAAGGCCACATGGCGAAATAAATGGTCACAACAACACGCACACACACACACACCACAACCACAGGAAGAAGCTGATCAGTGGAGCTCCTCTAGTGGACAGGAGGTCAACTTTGCAAGAAAGAAAACTACATCCTCACGCTACATACTTAGGACCACATGTACACAACCTCATCCTCTAGTTACCATTACCAATCAAGTACAGACCTGCGCTCCGCTGTCAGCTCTATGTATTTCTACAGACGTCAGCTACAACCAGACATGCTAACCACTATACACACATTATCTCAAAAGGCAAAAGACAAGACATTTGTCCTCTGGGTTGAGGGAAGCCGCGAGTTCTGAGGGAATGCCAGTGGCAAAACATTAGCAAGCGGCACCATCTCCGATTACTCTCATCAAGGCAGATCATGGTAATAAAAATACAAAATAAAGAAATGAAGGAATGTCAAAGACAAAAAAAAAAAAAATGCAGATAGGACAGAGAGGGGTGGGGGAAGTGACACAGGAGGAAGAGCATAAGGGGGCGTGAAGATTACTAATAACAGCCATGTCAAAAGTATCCAAGTGTTTTCTTTATGAAGATTCTTTTCCTCTCTCTTTTTTTTCCTTTTTTTAACTTTTATATACAAACAAACCAAAAACACAAAATTTGGATTGTGCACGTTTTGTTTGTTTTTCACACATATATTTTCAAAGCCTCAATACTCATTGGAAGGGAAGGGAGGAGGAGTGAAAGGAAAGGGAAGGAATGGTAGAAGATGACAAACGGTAGGAAGGTGGACGGAGTGAGAGAGAGCCTTTTTTGTATAGTTTAACCAGTTAATCCATGAGGATGATGATGATGATGATGATGATGATGGGATTTAAGTAAACAGCCAGGGAGCACACTGAGGGGAGAATAGGGGGAGGAGGGATGTCGGAGAGGAAAAGCAGCTGGGGTTCGGGAGTGGCTTAGTCTTTCCAGTCCTTCTTGATGTTGAGGTTCCACTCCCAGGACAGGTGGTCATGCTTGTCATCATCGGTGAACTTAGACTTTATGTTGTAAGTGCCACGAGCCAGCATGCCTTTGGGCGCCTCTTCTAGCGGGGTCAGGAACTCATACTCATTCGGTCGAGGCCCGTAGCTGCCCACCATGTAGTCGGACTTGTCAACTAATGAAGTAAAACACCATAAACAAAAAAAAAAAAAAACCTCTTGTTAATGCTCATGCCCTCAGTGTTCATGTGCTAGACACTCTGATATTTGCCAGTTTAAGAAAGAGAATGTCAGTCTTTTTCCACACAAGAGTACATTTTAAAAATAATTAAAAACAAAAGACAAAAAAAGAAAATGGTGCCAAACTTACGCTTCACCCCTTTCCTAAAGGTCTGCTGTACATACTTGAGTCCTGAGACAATCTCCTTGTTCACCTGGAAAGAGTTTCATAGAATACTACATCAGCTTCATAAAGATACACAATCTGGGACAAATAATGTTGCAAATAGACAGGATGTGGGCAAAGGTTTACGGTATAGGGCCCTGCTTCAGTAACTGAAGTAGTATTTGGTAATATTGCAGTAATACAGGGTGGGCCACAGATAAGTAGCCCACCTCCAATACGGCCGTTATGCTAAATTAAATTATTGGAATATGATTGAGATACGGCCGGGGAAAAGCCAGGGAACGTCAGGGGTTGCTGACTTGTGGGTAACTGAATAGAAACAATCCACTTGCTCGTTCTTCTTCTCATACTATCGCCCAGAGACGAGCTACTTATCTTTGGCCCACCCTGTACCATTAAAGTCCTGAAAGGACTAAATAGTTAAAAGGGACTACAGTGGACCACAAAATTAGTCAATGAAAAGGTCATGACACTGTAGGCTAACCAAAACAAAATAAATAAATAAATAAATAAATAATAAAAAAATGATATCTATATATCTATCTATCTATCTCTATCTATATATAAACCCACACAAATAAAATCCCAGCAAACCCAGTGTACTTGAGACCAATGTGTATTCTTTTAAAAACTACCATAAGTAAAAGAGCAATATCTTGAACGTTTAATGACACCTGATCAACATCAATCATTTTCAGCTGAAGAGTTTAGTACTTTTGTCCCAACTTTACCACAGCCAGAAATTAATGTTACATAAACTCCATCTCATGGGATAACATAGGACAGGCCTACATAACACAGCTCTGCAGAACCTGTTAAATATGTAAGGCAACCCCCCCTCCCCCTCCCCCTCCACCAAGGATCAAAACCATTCAGCATCACAAGCTCTGACATCCGTCACAAATTTGACTTCTCCAAAAGGCATTTGGTATTAAGGATAGTGCCACTCTTTTTCGTGCGTTCACAGTAGGTTACTTTAATGAGCCCAGACAGGCAGAACCAGGAGAAACCAGGTTATAAGAACTTAAGTGACCTGGATGAAAAATTTGTTTAAAAAAAAAATATTCTGAACAATGGAGATAAAAAAAAATCTGCGGTTTCAATGAGATTTTACAAAAGATAGGAAAATAACCAGGTGGCTCACCTTGAAGCTGATCTTTATCCTGTATTCCACTCCTTCTTTCAGTATAAACGACTGTTTCTTATAGCTCTCCAGGTCACCTGAAAGAACACAAGCCCAGACAAAAACAATCATGAACATTTCAGAACTTATTAATGACTTCCTTGATCTCTCTCTACATTCAGTTTTCTGAGAACAGAGCTGATCCTGGATCTGCGTGCAACTTTACTATCCTGGGCTACTATCCTGGAACAGAAAAATGATCCATGTGCAACATTGTGAAATTTGGACCCCATTTCTTTCCTCTTTGGGGATGAGTAGGTAGAAAAGGTGCAAACAAACTATTCTTGACCTTTGTAGGTATAAAGGGCCATGAAACACATAAGATGACTAAAACTAGATCTGTTTTAATACGCACTTTCATAATTTCAAAAAAAGCAGTGTGCAGTTCTAGGTTCTACACAGCAGAGGGCAGCGTTTGCACTATTCTATCAGTTTCCTGAGCCCTGAATCCTTAAACAACTTTTCCTTTCCCCCCAGGGAGCTCCTTACAAAAGCGCTGCAAACTTGCCATTTTCAAAATTTGCTAATTCCTCATAGTGGATCATTATGGATCTAGGAAATTAATCACTTTATTACTTTTATGGGGTGGCTGGTAGCCCAGTGGTTAGGGAGTTGCCCCATGTGATCAGAAGACCATGGGTTTGAATCCTAGGACTGATAGTGGCACCACTGAGGTACTCTTAAGCAAGGTACCATCCCCACACACTGCTCCCCAGGCAACCCTCATTGGTGGCAGCCCACTGCTTTACTTGGTGAATAGGTTAAATGCAGAGAAAGAATTTCACATTGTTCACATGGTGTGGTGTGGTCATGTGTGACTATAAGGGGCTACTTTACTTTACTTGACAGCCCTTCAGTGACTACTATTTCCCCATGTCTATTATTTATTTTTCAAGTGGACTGTGGGTAAGAAGAAAATAAGAGCGCGTAACCGTTCTGCACAGGCATCTGGGTCATATGGGGTGTGGCTCTCTCTGGTCATGTGAGGCCTGGATTAAGTACCTCACAGTGGAGTAGGGAGTGACTCATTGCTCATTTAGCTTTGTCATGCTAGAAGCTATAACAGATAATACTATTCAGCATAATGGGTTTAAAGTGCCCCAGCCAAGACAGCAGTGGGTGAATCAGTCTAGTCTGGAATACACGCTTAGCATAATGCCAATTAAATTCTTTACAGCTCGGTGTGAGTTGGGGATTAATGAAAGGTAATCTAATAATGGCTCTTAATGGATAATAGTATTTCAAGTGGAGGGTGGCAGCCTTTATAAGTGGCCAGAGTGTCGCTCTAAATTGAGCGCCACTCCAATGCACCACTCGTGGGTCTGTCAGTCCACTTGAAGATAACACCATACTCCCTGAAGGGTTCACTTACCTTGCAGGTCAAGGGTCAGAGGAGCAGGGGCGGCTTCACACACCAAAGTTAGTCGCGTCACCTGGACATTGGGTGCGGATGGATCTAAAAAAGGAATGGCGAAGTTTAAAATCTTGGATAACATTTTTGATGTAAAAGGCAGCACCCAAATATTTGATGTTTTTTTGGGATACGACTCAAAATAACTCTTTGACCAACTATACTTCAGAAACATGGTGGCTGTCTCATGAACTGAAGGCAGTATCCCAGATGGTTTGTCAGTGGTTCTAGTGCCTATTTATCTCAGCTGAATCTCTCATATTTTACACTACCGTTATTATGCTGCTGTATTTTCAAAGCTGTTTTCCGTTAATTGCCATGGGCACGGACAGGTCTCACGCATTTATCTGTCTTTGCTGTGCTCTATTAATTATTATTACTCTGATTGTACTTTTATCATGAGTTATTGTCTTATAAATGCCTGGTCATTAATGAACACAAAAGGCACTCAGAGTTATTTAATGCACTGGAACTGCAGCTGTGAACTGCGTTCTTTAAGACACTGATAACAGTCTGGGATCTTGGGGATGTGACCTCCTTTTCGCTTGTTCCTCACTGGGTGTGAGCTGATGGCCTGCCATCCACAAAGACAGATGCCTAGAGGCACAGAGCCCTGTCTGAAGACCGCTGCCTCAGAGTCTGTTGCTGCACCCGCAGAGCAGCGAATCAGGTCATATAATCAGTGCGCGCACACACAGACACACACACACAGACAGACACACAGGCACGAAAAAGGCTGCATGGCATTCATAGAATTATACTGTCATGACACTGATCTATATTTTAACATACAGAAAAATGTTGCAGTTTCTCTTGACATTTTACTCATTTATAAATTAAAGTCCGTTTGTAGTCTCAACATTGCAGCCAATACTCTGACAGACCCAACCAATAAAAAAAAAAAAAAGAAAAAAGGAAAGAAATACTGTGTACATGTCCATGTGTTCTACATGCAGGCTGAAACACACCTACTGCCACAGAGGCTGAGCCAAGCAAGGCCTCCTTGTATTTGCGCAGACTTTCATCATCCTTGTCCAGCTCCTGGATTTCCTGCAGTGTTTTCTGTGCTGGCGGCTTGTAGTTCACAGCCTCGCTCTCCTCATTCTCGGCAGCGATGGCTGCTAGCTGCTCCGGGGTGGGTTCATGCTCGGCCATGATCTACTGCTGGACACAGACACAGCAGTATTAGAACACATGCAGACTACTACTCCTACTACACATCCTTCAGTATTCTTTAATCTTCATGAGACAATGATGCATATGATCATGCCAATAAACTGCAACACTACTGAAAGCGTAGAGGGCACGCTGACTTCTTCGGTTTCACCATATAGGAAGAAGTCATTCATCATACAGACAGTCCTTTGAATCATAGCGGGGCAAAATGGAGAGGAACGGAAAAAGACGAGACATCAAATGTCTAGAGTATGTTCTTCCCCATTCCTAAAGGTGTGACACAACGCAGCATGTGCTGTAATAGGTGTTCCACGGTAGCACATTAACAGTGGATAATTATTTTTAAAAATGCTGAGGTTTCTCAATGTTTTAGTAAATCAATGAACAGAAGAAAATGTAAGTACAACACTCTGTATGTAAATGTAAATACAACACAAATGTAAATACAACACACTGTAACAAACAAAAAAAAGTATTATGTGATCGAATCAGCCTACATTTTACAACTAGAGAGTGCACTTTGACCCTGACAAACCTCCAGCATGTGGCGGACTCTCTGAGCTCAAACATGTGACTCGGGCCGAGGTAAGACAAAGGCTTGGCAGCAGTCTGGGCTACAGGACAATCTCTGCACTGTTGTTCTATAAGGGAGAGGAAAAGGGAGGAGGCTTGGTCTTGAATACTTGGAGAGGGCCAGTTTTACTGTAGATCATTATCTGAGAAGCAACACCAGCCCACCCTACACTCCCTCCCACGCTGCTGGAGTACCCACTCGAGCCTGCGGGGCCAGAATGGAGCAGAACAGAGGAAGATCAAGAGGTTCAATGCATCCAGCTGCTATCAGGTCTACAGTGTAAGTGGCCAGAGCCAATTAAAGAGCCAATTACTGCCAAGGATTAGTAATACTATGCAATGTCCAGAACACTGGTATGCATTATAAAAAAAACAAAACAAAACAACAACCATGTAATTAGATAAACAGCCAGATAGATGACTAAATGCCAGACCACGGTCATTATCATACTTAATTGATTTTACCATATTAACTGTTTCATCCTGTCCTTTTGTAAACACTTTATTTTAACTGAGATTAAATAAAATTTTTCGAAATGTAGCAGTACTCCTGATTGTGTTTTGTCTGTTCCAGCAAAATATTGGGATATATATTCACAACCTACTCAGAGGTGAAATGCCATGTTGCACAGGCTCTTCAGCTTAGGCGGTAATTTAAAGAGGCGATCTAGTAATACAAAGAAACAATGTTTAAAGACCATTGATGCAATAGTTTGCTGCAATGCAGTGGCTTCAGATTCTTCACCGATGAGGTGGAGTGGAGAGAGTGAATGAATGATCGTCAGTGTTCCTCACTCTTTGGCCCCGTGAGGAGCAGGTTTGCTACTGAACCTCTGTCTACTGCCCCTGCATCATCTCCTCTGTCTCGGCTGCAGCTTCCTGTTGTCATGCTGTGGTTACAGCGCTGCAACTGCTTTTGCTCACAAAGGCGCTTTGGTGTGTTGCAGCCGTGCTGTCTTTGCCTTACATGGTATGTGTTTTAATCACACAAACGCACGCTCGAAACAAAACTAAATCACCTTCAGGTAGGAGTTTTGCTCACAGGATGTGCAGTGGCAGCAGTGAATTTCAGAAGAAAGTGGGCTCCTGTTAACCCTTTATAACACACAAGATTTAAAAAATCTGGGATACATAACCACAAATAAGGATATATTGTGATAATTTCCAACATGGAATGGAATTAGGGCTGCCATTACCTGAGTCTAGGGGTTATTATGTAATCACACACACACACACACACACACAC